>JAQIWD010001721.1:0-11358 GCA_034694825.1 Anurida granaria | reverse complement strand
GACAGCAGTAGCTACGTCATCACTTTTTCGGGGGTTTTCCTCTCTCCGCCTCACCTAATACCTCTCTATTCACCTTGGGTATATGTATTTTTCTGATATTTTATTTTCCAAAGGGTCATGATACAACCGCCTCGAATGCTGGTTTCACACTTTTCTTGCTCGGAAATTATCCGGAGATCCAGGTGACGCAACATCTATATATTTTAAGAAATGTAATTTCAAGTTCAAAAATAAAAAATAAATAAATTTTTTTTTAATTTTTAGGAAAAGGTTTATGAGGAACTCTTCGGCATTTTTGGAAACGACAGGCATCGTCCTGTTACGACTGCTGATATTAGCGAAATGAAATATTTGCAAAGCTGTATAAAAGAATCTCTTCGCATATATCCAACGGTGCCAATTGTCTCACGATTTTTGCGAACCGATTTGGCACTGGGTAAAAAACCACCGAATATAATGTTGGAACAAAATCGCTGGAATATAAATTTATAAATATAATATAATGAAACATAAAATAGGCGATGGAGTCGTGATTCCAGCTGGCGTGACTGTCATGAGTAACATCTTCCAATTGCACAGAGATGCGTCGAACTTTCCAAACCCAGAGGAATTCAATCCAAGTCGATTCTTCCGGGAGGAAAATGATTCAAAATTACATCCTTACGCTTACGTTCCATTTTTGGCGGGGCCGAGAGCGTGTATTGGTAATTCTATTTAATTCAAAAACGATAAAGTCATGGTGATATTTATCCATTTTTTTTTATACCCAAGGTCAAAAATTTGCAATGATGGAAGAGAAAGTTGTCCTTGCAAATATTCTTAGGAATTTCAAAGTTACGTCTCAAGAAAAAATGGAGGACTTGGTCTTACTTGTTAACAACGTTTTGGACACAAAGAATGGCCTTCGAATTTCCTTGGAACGTCGAAACTGACCAGTAGAGCATTTAGTATAACTCTTGTTTGACATCATGTTGCACTTGTAGTTTTATTGCACTGTAATTCAATCAGTAGAAACTCGATTCTGAATCCTATCGAATCAAGCGATAATTCAATAAAGGCACACTTAATTAGCTAAATTGAAAGACCACGTAAAACTTAGGAAAACTGTGCCAGTTGATGCCAGTACAAAACGTGTAACCGTGCTCTAAAACTCGAACTTTACTATTCGATCGGCACAAATTTCTGCTATTGAAAACAAATTCCATCATGGTTCCCATTTTATGGTAGATATTTGTATTCGACATTCAAAATTTTATAAAATATGTAATACTTAATTCAAACTTTCCTAGGCATTCCTTCCTCTTTTGCACTGTTGAGTTTGCCGCTGGTACGCCTTTAAAGCTGGGATACTTTGAGGTTTTTTGATTCATAGTGAAAAAGTTCTAAAGCTTTTTACCAGTTTGAACTGTTCCGCACCCATTCTTTTCATTATTTCCACAACCTATTCCACTTGGACGGATGACAAAAACTGGCTCCACCATTCCCCCAACATTGCCTCCGCTTCACATGGAAAAAATAAATAACTCTCATTTCGCTCTGATGGAAATTACCACTTCAACCACTTCTATTCAGGTAAAATACATTCAAATATAAAAATAAAAATCATATGATTTCCTAATGGTTAACATCATCACAGCATTCCCGTTTTATTTTCAGCATAAACTGTACACACGTGGCCAAACACGCGTGGCTTTCTGTTAAATGGAAGGTTTACAACAGCCTTAATCGGATTGGCTATGTGCACAAGACTACTCGAAAAAATTTTCGGCCTCGAAACTGGAGCCCATACTCAATACATCGAATCCATCTGGCGACTAATGAAGCGGAGTCTCTTAAGAACTGGAACTCGGAAGGAAAAGCTTGATGGTCGTCTTCTTGTCTACCTTTGGAGACGGGCAATCTCAATTGGCAAAAAGACCCATGATCTGAACAGAAGAAAAGAACTGATCACTATTACTAAACTATCATATCCGTTAAATTAAACATTGTTGTTGTCGAGTAGAAGTATTTTATAAACTTAAGGGTGTAAGTTAATATTGTGTACCCAGCATTTAGCGGGTGCCAGCCCGCAATAACTCACAGCGTGAGCGATAGCGAGCATTCGCTTTAGTTGTATCTGCGCGCGGTGACGTGGCGATTATACCCCGTAGGGGTTAGGTTTAAAAATGAGAAAACACACACTAAGTGCGTTGGTTCGGAATATGTTTAGGTTTAAAGAAACGATGGAGCTGACAAGAAATAGATTGCGAGCGGAGCGAAGGATGAACAAACTCAGTATTAACAAAGTTTTTGGACAGTAAATTTGTAAAAACCGCGTAAACTCACAGTAAAATATAAATAGGGTTAAAAATTAAGTATTATTGAATTTTACCGGGGTGGAAACCCTCGCTTTTTACCACGTGGTAACAGGTGATGTAAAATCGAATTATTATTGATTGAATATTGAACTTATTTATTCTCCATGGAAATCCAGTTTAAAATGTCAATATAACCGTGGAATATTACTAAGAATATATTTTCTCAGTGGGTCGGTCCAACATCTCTCCGTTGTTGCGACCCCTTTTTTTGAGGGGTCGACCACTGAGAAGGCAGAAAGAGAGTTTTGCCACCCGACCCAAACTACTCGTTAAGTTTCTTTTACTCTCCCCCTCCCAATTCCAAAGGAGATTTTAGTCCAAAAAACTCAGTATTTTTTGGGGAGAAAACTGAGCGGAGAGGAGTCAATACATCCAATTTTCTTCCCATTCAAAACGTGTGTGAAAAGAGAAGTGGAGGAAGGAGGGGTGCTAAGTTGAGGGTTAAGCGAAAAGGAAACTTGTAAGTGTTTGGTTGGGTGGCGAATTTACTCTTTTTGCTCTTATCCTCTCCCCACGGTAAAAGCGCTGTAAAGTAAAACGCGCACATAATACTTCGATAATACCGCACAGTAGTAAGTGGGCTACGGCCTGCCAAAACCCACTCATTTTTATAACCGACAAGTATCTCAGTTTTACTGAGATAAAACTACGTTTGTTCTTCCTGGGGAGCAACTCCATCGTGTAATTCTCTCCTTACCTATTTGTGTCAAGTCAACGAAGTAATTGAGTTCGATCCATAATTTTTTGCCAGTGTTAACAGGAAGCTGATTGGAAACGGGATAAAAATTAAGCCCCATCGCATTCGCAATGCATAGACAGTTGTTGACGTATGCCGAAAAGTTCAATATTTGAAACACGACACAGAGGAATTAAATGAAATATTCATTGAGTTCATGTTAACGGCAGTCTTGTATGAAAAAGAGTCTTTTCGTCATGCTTCTTTCAAGAAAAGTTTTTGCGCTTTGTAGAACCCCAGGTTAGTCTTCACTCAAAATGCTGACTGTAAGGGTCCTGCGGGCCTTTAACACAGTTCTCAAGCGTTCCTGTGATTTTAGTACTTTACCGTTTGAATACGACCATAAAACTTGTACTCTGAAGGTCGCTGGGACTAAAAAATTGTGTATATCAATAATAGTGACAGCTGTAATTTGGGTCCAGTGCACGCATCTCCTAATTTCATTCATTTACTATAAGGACACTATGAGGTCGGCTAGACAGGCGTTACATTTAGTCTGGATTGTTACTTGTGTCCTTGGATGTGTATTTTCATTTAACCACTACTGGTTTCGTCATGAAATTGTTTCATTCTCAAACCGGTTCTTCAACTATGATCACCGTCTAAGAGGTATTGAAGGCATAATTCTATTTGCTCTGCAATTAGTGAATATATAATGTGTGTATTTTTAGCGGCTTTTAAGAAAGAGAGCGACGACGGGAAGGTGAAATTTGACATTTTCGAATTTATGTTGGAATGTTTCGTTTGGGTTCCGTTCGCCCAAAGTGCGTTTGGTTCATTACTATTCCTGCCGGAGCACCGTGCGGAGAGATATTTCTATTGTCATATTGCTGGGACATCGTATCACTCTATGCCTCTATTACTACTTTTCTGGTTACTCGAATTTTTCATTTATTTAACTTTATGGCATGTGGGCTTCTTAAGTATTAATTTGATCTTCATTTATTGGCATGGAGCATCAGGATGGCTCCGGGCACTGAGGTAATCTTAAATATATTTATGTACCTCTATTGGTAAATATTGCAAAGTTGAATATAAACTCAACAAATATTGCAGAATAAGATAAACCAAAATTGATTTTCGTAATTTTGAATTCAGACTGCCGTCGCCAAGCCCGGGATTACGAAACGTCTCAATTTATAAATGTTTTCAATTTATCAACCAGGAATTCAATGTCTGTTTTTCCACTCTTGTGATTCCATATTTCCAACTTTTCCTGATAAGCGTTTCTACACTTTGCAACTATTTACTCATCTGTCTACACACCAATTTAAAAATGACCGCCTTCATGACGATCTTTTTTCTGGACATCTCTTCGCTAGGTGGCGTGAGCATCGCATTCCCACGCGGGGCTATGATTTATGGAAATTCCATGAAATATTTGAACACTTTCAAGAAAGAAGGAACGTTTAAGCTATTAACGAAAGAGGATCGAAAAGTACTACGCTCACTGACACCAATACGTGTCAATTCTGGTCGTTTTTATTTCATCCGAAAATTCACTGTCCTAAAAATAATGTCGCTCATATTCTACTGGACCATGAGGACCTTACTCATATTTAAAAAGAATCGTTAAATTTCGAAATCCAAACTTTTGTTTAGTTTTTGAAAAAAAAATATAAAACCCGTAAATAATCACGCTTGAGCTCCTCCAGAATTTCGTTCTTTCAAACTGAGAGTCAAAATTGGGCGCAATGCTATTCCTTGTTCTTTGGGAAATAACATGGGGCGGTTCAGTGAAACATGGAGCGCAGTGAAAAATAAATAAGGGAGAATGTAATATATATATATCGTAGTCTAAAATTAATGTTAGACAATGTAGTATAATGCCCAATAAATAAAAGTTTATTGTCCAACGCAAAAAATCGAGTGCCACAGATTAATATTGTGAAACAAGGTGTGCTCCCCTCGAGAAATTGGAATCAAATTCATCAATTTGGGTCTTGTCGAACATGCCTTGTCTGTAGAACTAGTAAAATTGCTTTTTAGCTATTGTACGGTAAACTCTTGTTTCTCAGTAAATGAAAATTTCATTCAGTTTTATCTGATTGACGATTTTGTTGTATTATTTTTAAAGAGTTTACGTTTTTTAGAATATAAACAACAACAACTACAATTTAATTAAGTTGCTTTTAAGAATGTAACTTGTTTTATTCAAATCCAACAATATTATAACATTAAGCTATGGAACCCAGCAAAATTTGTAAGGGCTCCCTCCGATGGATTCAAATTTCATGTGATGGGATCAGTCATCCGCATCCTCTTTCCCATATGCACAGTATGAGTCCGTGTTCACGTTGTTGCCCTGTTTGCAGTAGCACCAAGGTTTGTTCCCTTGAATCACACCCTCACCCCATTTGAGGAGTACGTAGTCGCATTTATCCAAGGTGAAATAGCTAGTCAGGTCGTTCATTGCCGCAGTGAAATTTCTGTAGACAAAATATGAGTGAATTATAAATCCTTTGCGTGTAACGTATTTCAAAAATATTACTCGAGAGCGGAATCCGAAGGCATCCCGTTTTCTGGTCTGGCCATTGCCGTCGCAGTCAAGAGTACAAGGCAAGCGATGGCAGCAATGAAACTTCTCATTTTGAATTTGTTTGAACTTCTTTATTCAACTTCAGGAATGATTTTGATGTCTAATTGTCTGCTCAGTTCATTTTATAGCAGGCAGATGAAAGAAATTAAATTGACAAATTAGGATTTAATTATTTTGACCTTTATCGCGTCCCCTAACTGAAATCATGTGATTATTTAATATCATATTAATGACTATTCAGTATTTTTTTTAAACCAAGTGCTGTTATGGAATTTGTGTTATTGATTTTTTTTGTTCTACATCGACTTAACTTAATGACTTACTCATGAGTGACTTGCTCCGTGATTTATAATACGCGGCTAAAGGTAATCTCAGTATAGATATTATTATCCCTTTAATATTTTATCCCAAGTCACGTTGAAAGCAATTTGTGCTAAACGGAAATTAACGAGGGCGAATCCATGGGGACTAGTGTTCAAGTAGCCTTGAAATTGAAACGTTAGGTGCCTTTTAAGTTATAAGATAAGTAGAAAGTCAATTCGGGTACTCGTTGGAAATCGCATTAATAAACGTCACGCCTAAAACATCAAAATGTTAAGCGTTAAACCTTAAGCGGAGTATATCCGCTTAAGGTTTTGGACGGCTTTTGAAGAAACTTTTACTGCCTAAGGCGAACATTTGAAGCAATTTGGATTGAGTCCAAGAGATCAAACCATTTATTAAATGTTTAATAAATGTAATACACAAGCGTTTCCCGCAAACCAAGTCCATAAAGAAGTACTAATTGATTTAAAATCTGCGAATCCTTATGTATATTTGAACTTTGTTGCGCAGGAACTTACTTTGAATAGTTAGTGGAGTTTTTAGAACCATTATTTGATCCTGTCCGCATCCCCTGCCCCTTCGAAAATGCTTCAAAGTGGAGAATTTATAACTTTCCTTTTTTTATTTTAATTTTATTTATTTTTGATGACTTACAATTATTAACCTTAATTATAATTCTAAAATATCTGAAAGGCAATCTTTCCTTTTATTAGTCAATTTAAATGCATGTTTTGTCGTTTGAGAATCATTATATGCTGTAATCAGTTAAATACAAGTATTAAAGTTTGGTGAAGTTTAGACTTGAACAAGGCAGTTTAAACAAGGATTCCGAGGTTATTTGTGTTTGGTGACACACGTGGATGTTGCCGGCCTTAATAGGTAAAGCGTTTAAGAAATTGTGAAAAATGGCTTTGATGTAATCCTGGCTGTCAAATAAACTAAATTGATTTTCACCAAAATCCGAATATTTCTATGGCGGAATGAAGTTCGTAGACTCCTCATTATTTTTATTTTTTGAAACAATTTCGTGCTTTCACGATGTAATTAGATTTGTTTTTCAACTTCGTCTTAGTTCTATCAGTTGTAGCTCCTGATCATCAATGCACAATGGACAAAACTCACTACACTTTGGCATGAAAATCCACGAGTCCACTTGACATTTATTTGGTTTGGAAATTTATTCCTAGTGGAAATCCACAATATTTGCTTAAACTTTTCGGAAACATTGTGGTTTGTAATATTATTAACCTTTTGCTAACGTTCTAGAGAACTGGTAGCTTTGTGCTACCCACCCAGAAATATTTCAATTTTCTGAAAATGAACAGCCTAAACAAAATTTTCACCACACAAGATGGTAACTAGCCTGCAGAGCAATAGTTATATTTGTAATACCGTGGGTAGGTATACGTTAATAGTTTATTAATGTTAATTAATAAATATGAATAATGAACAGATGTGTACGGGCGGAAAGGAAAGTAACAAGTGATCTGTAATCTCGTGGGAAAGTGTGTGGTTTGTGTGACACGAGATTAACTTCAATCTATGCGCTCCCCAACTGGGAGCTTCCCGGATGGGGCTATGTGCTACGGGTCCCACAATATTTTTGTTAAAACAAGGTTTACAGTAGTTATTTATTTCTATATTGATGAATTCGCCATTATTTTGCTACGGTGACAGGAAATACGAACATTTCGGAGGACAGTCAAGATTTTTTATTTAAGAGTGCATTACTCTTGTACCATTACCTGGAAGAATTTTGCCAACTTTTATTATAATAAGAATGTATTAAGAATAGCAATGAAGATTTTTTAATAACATTTAATTTTTGCCATTTTGAGTTTGGAAACATGAACTATTTAAGGTGCCCGAACTAAAAATTGGAAACTGCCCGAACTTAGTGTATAAATTACCCGTCAGCATTATTAAAAACGGTACCGGATGCAGAAAATCGACGTGGCGGAAATTTTTTTTAACATAAAACCAAAAGTGATCAAATGTCCTTACCTTGCACTCAAAAATAAAGGGTAAACTGTGTACACAACTGAACTTCGTCCAAAATAGAAAGGGTTGGTCAAAGACTAAATGGAAAGGGATCTGGAATATCCCGACATGGAAATTTCCAAAACATTAAGGGAAATGTTTCCATCTTGTACAGGTAAATTTTAATATCAAATAACAGGCAAACGGTTTAGCGCAGCAATGGGAAATTTTGCACGTAAGCAGGGACCTCGATTTTCAGTTATATTACTCTTTACCTATACAAGTGGTAAAATTCCGCATAGAGGGAAATAATTTCTCTTAGTTCGGCTATGTGCTCGCTTTGCACCACAAGGGGAAAGGTAGCACGCCATAATGTCAACAACTAAAAATGTCAACAGCTGTCTGTAACATAGAATTTTCTTCTTCATTATGTTAAGGTTAGGTTAGGTTAAATTTCTGTTCTATGTTGCGGACAGTTGTTGATATTTTTCTTGTTGACATTATGGCATGGAACCAGGGGAAATGTGTCTTTGCAGAGAGAGAATTTCCCTTCGGTTTTCTGAGTGTGTTCATACTTTTGAGTGGAGCAACTTAATAAAGTGAATGGAGGGCAAATGTTTAACAAAAAGTGTTTTTGCAGGCAAAATTTGAATTATTGTCGCGCTTCCCCAAATTCCCAAGTTGAGATTTTCTGAATCCGGTGCTTTTTGCAATCATGCTGCCCGAACTAAATTCAAAGATCGCAGGATAAAAATAGCGTGGATTTAATGAGAGCCCAAAAAGGATGCGTTTGGCCGCAGAGTGGATGCTGTTAACCCAACCCCCTAACCCAACCCAACAACCCTAACCCAACGTTACGAACATCGTTGGGCATCTGGGGACAAAAATAGTCCGGTCTGGGGCCCGAAATTATTTATTCCCACTGAAAATTAACAAAGTAACCTGCCCGCACAGCTGGAGTATTCAATTTCAGAATCAAACATAAATACTATTAATTCCGTTACTAAAAATTTAATAGGTGCCAGAGACCAACCACTGAGCGACCAAACACTATTGCTATCACTTTTAAAATTATTCCAAATTTTGAATTGTTTTGCTAAAATAGAAATTCTTAAAAATTTAACATTAAAATTTGATGAACATTTTACGAAGTTTCAAAATGGCTTGAAAATAATTTGGAAACGATCTTTCAAATTTAATATAAATGCCAATACACGAAGTTGAAAATTCACGTCTGAGAATGCAACTGGAAACGCGGATTTCCGGTTAGCGACGTTACAATTTCGTTTGCGTATCTCAGTTCGTGATTCACAATATATGACAGATGCAGATGGTGTGCTGATAATTATAATTTTATTCACGCGGATTATGGATCTCGGAAATCCTTTGAACAAGAAATTGATAAACATAATCACCATGCAGATAGCCTGAGCTTATGTTGTGATGGAGCCCCTAACTAGTGACGAGTTTGAAACCAACGAAATAATTCAACCGCTTATCCAAAACATATAAGTAACTCCTCTTGAAATTCAAAACGTGTTTTACTTTCAAATAGTTGGCCAAACTCCATCAGTTCGTCCTGTTTGCCGAGGGGTGGAATGTTCCACATTTGGAATTGGTTAATGGCCCAGGATGATTTGTCAAAATATCCCACAGCGTCTGAGCAACCCTGCCACTATTCATTAAAATTTTAATTTTTTTCTCAACACCCGGGCCACATTTGAGCTAGGACTTTGAAGGACGCAGTCTCATTATGAGTTCTCAATTTTTTCCAGCCTTAGAACAACGTTCGTTTATTCATAAATGTATAGAAGAGACTACATGGGTTGTTTTATTGATTTTATTGGACCCGGGGAGCTATACTAAATAACTTATTCGAAATGGGTTTGGAAAGTAGCACTATTCTTACCAAATTGAATCCTACAAACAGAAAAAACTAATAGGCTTAGGTGGCGTGCAGGGAACGTACTTTTCCACAGTTGTCGGTTTCAAATTTCGGGATAAGGGTTAGACTGTTATAAGACTTGTATATTAGACTGTTTAAGCTGTCATGTAATTTTCTGTCAAGAAATTTAAAGCTATTAAAACTACTTATAAAGTGAAATGTATTATCACAATGGGGAGTACGTAAACTATCAATTCAAATAACTCAGCCGGTTTGGAAATAATTTAGAAAATGGATTTTCCCGGTTTTCTAACCTAGTTCGGCCTCGAACCTTCTGTTTTAACAATTTAAGAAAGTATTAGCTGACCTTGGAGGAATAAAAGTTAAAGGCATCGTTTATATCGAATATTTTTCCAACCACAATCCACCAGTCCACGTCTATCATCATCATTATTTCTGAAAAATCCAAAAAATCTCTTTCACCCTTTCTTGTCTTAACTTTTCATCCACATCTCCTCCCCGCACAATTTCTATTAGAAACTAAACAAGATCAGTTCCAAGTTTTCAAGCAACCACAAAATGCGGAATCCGTGGAAAGATAGTCCCGAACAAATGGGAAAATGCTTCTCCGGTCGAGCTATCAGGCCTTCACGTGTGCAACTCCTTCTTAGCATGACTTATGGATTTCACTACCTTTTAAAATGCACGTATGTCAACTATTCATTTTCGTCCAATGCCCCAGATAGGGTGAAGTACTGTCGAGGCACCTCAAATATCCCCACATACATCTCTTGTACGTTGGCGACAATTTTAAGTGTCTTCATAGTCTACTTTTACATGGAAGCGTTATTTGGAAAGACAACAGAATTTGAGATGCTCCTCATCATTGGCGTGAATGCTGCACTTATTTTAATGAATGCCTCCCAGTGGTTTTTTGTATTTGAGTCTAAATGTCTTCAAGGAGAATACATCATGAACCACATTTTCAGAATCCAGTTTACAGATCTCCATGGACAATCAAATTTTCTTTATGACGCGTTTTGTTTTATCTTATTTCTGGGAGGTGTGGTGTATCCTTTCTTATTTCTCCCCGTTTTATATGGAATGGATTGGTTCATGCCAGGAATTATCAATTGGCTCCGTGTTGCCATCACCTTCATGGCGAAATGCATAGTTGTTGACATAGTGAACCAAGTCGTGGTTGGAACGATTCTTAAGTTTATAGTGTTTTTAATCATTTCCATTGCAATGGGTCATGGGATCATGAACCTTGCCACCATGGCTCATTGGGGGTATACTTACCACCTAATGCTATTTCAGTACGTCAACTCAACCACTTGGTAAGTAAATTTCAAACTTATAAAAAAGTATTGGGTTGCTCCCAGATTTGTGCAAATCATAGCATCTTTTGTACAAATACGGTATGTAGTCATTATATTTTCATTTGTTTTATCAGGAAAGTTTTAATGGGAGGAAGCTCTGTGACAGAATACGACGCTGCATGCAAGAAATACTTGGAAGTGAAATGCTTTAGTAA
>JAQIWD010001720.1:0-11360 GCA_034694825.1 Anurida granaria | reverse complement strand
TGACATTCGGTCAAATTAGGATGTGACACTGGCAATCCCATAAACCCCAATCAGCAAAGCTGTCCGTGGTTAAAAACCCCAATCAGCTAAGCTGTCCGTGGTTAAAAACGGTACTTGTAAATTTAAATGGATCAAAATCATTTCCAGTGAATTTCCGGTTATGTAATCCTCGGCGACAGTGGACGAAGAATAGTTTATTTCAACATTATTTGTTCCGACATACCGTCACTGCGGTGCCAAGTTCACTGGCCCTTGCGCGGCACTTCACTTGGAGGGTCATCATTTCAAAGTTTTGTTTTCAGATAAACAAAAAACAATTATTCATAATAAAACCTTTCGATTTTCAGTAAGCAGTAGTTTGTATTTTTTGGCAGTTGTCAAAAACTACAAAAACCTGGTTGGCAAACTCTGACGAGGGTCACACGGATCAGCATTCCACATAATTCGAAGTTTATGTGAATTACTTCACAGCTGGTATCATTCCACAACTGTTTTTCTAATAGCCATAAAAATTTTTTATAGGGTGAAGAAACGACAATGGACACAGACACCGACTCAGAGATGGAGCATCATGAATCGGAAGACAAGGAGCAGAGTGATGACGTGGAAAGCACAGCTTCCGAATCACCAGCGTCACCCGTGTCGTCGTCAAATGGCAAGCAAAGTCATCTCACCCGTCAGCTCCCTTCCTCTGATTCGCTTTGGCAGTACTTTGTCCCGATACATGACTCTGCAACTGGTGCTTGTATAACTGCCACATGCACCAAGTGCCTCACTAGTGTTAACCCAAAACCCTACTCTTTAGAACAACATTTAATCAACAGTCCTTCCTGTGGATCTATTCCTACTGGGAAGAAAAACAAAGACGGGGCTCCGATTCCAGCAAAATTAAGCTCCTGTTTCATCTGTGGTGACATCCGGATGAAAAGTGACAAGGTTGGATATGGGAACTTTGAAGCATTCCGCAAGTACGATTCCGATTGGGGTCAGAGTATCGCCGAATCCCTCTGTAAGGAGTTGAGCTTGGATGGTGGGGAAGCAAAAGGGGAAGGGGAGACCTCCATTGGAACTATTTTGGGCTCAGGGTTCTACTGTGGTTTCTGTGCTCAAGTGATTCGTGACATCAATTGGATACATCGGACCATTGACTCTTTCGCCATCAATTTAACAACACTTAAAGCCAGGGTCGTAAACCGGATCGGGATTGGTCTTGGTCACAAGTCAGGCCAATGGAATCTGCAGGAGGGAGATGAGTGGGACAGGGGCGGGTTCCTTCAGAACTTAAGGACGCTTCATCAAAATTATTCTCCGGACGAGGAGGTCGATGAGGAATCGAGGGATGAAGAAGGACAATGTCAAGATGAGCAACCGAGTGGAATTGGGATCAAATATCTTCCACAGCCATCCTCAGATGAAGAATTTGAAATTGATGATGAATCGGAATCATCTTACGACTCTGATGACTCTGATTCTGAAGGTAGAGGTTTTAGATTAGCTTATAATTTTTGCTACCAATTTTTTTATTTTGTATTTTCTAGTTGAGGAGCGGAACGGGAAGAAACCTCAGAGGTATTATGGTGTCCCATGCCCAATCGAAACCTGCCCACGGAAGTTCAAAACCCTTGAAAATGCCAAACTCCACGTGCGGATTTTTCATGAAAAAGAGAGCAACCCATATCACTGCCTTTTCCCCAACTGCGATTCAAAGTTTGACGTCGAGGTCAAACTGACGAGACATCAGCGGGAGGAGAAGCATTCGAAAGCGGATGCGGAAAAGGCACTGTCGGAATCCCAAAATCAGGCAAAAAGATCGATGGGAGAGCGGCAATCAGCTCGCGTGAAGGACTTAAAGAATGCCCATATGCACCAATCCACGCGTCTGTCGTCCAAATCCAAGGCGTTGGCAATGGAATCGGAAGATGAGTTCATGAATTTGCCTTCCGATGATTCAGATGCAGATGGTAATTCTTACACTTTTAAAAATTCAGCGCATTGCTCAGAATACACACCCAAGGCTTTCCTTTTCAATTTATCTTATTTGTGCTTGAAGCTCCTACGGCAGCGGGGGGTTGGAAACTACGGGTTCCATGTCCCGTTGGAGGCTGTCTCAACACGTTCAAATCATCATCCAAAGCTAATCTTCACGCAAGGAAGTACCATGGAAGCAATAAATTTCCATACCCCTGCCGTTTCCCTGGATGTAAAACCAAGTTTGAGACGAGGGACAAGTTGTCAAAACATGAGAAGGCTGAGAAGCACGCTAAAAAGGACAGAGACAGGGCAAGAAATGAAGATGGGCAAAAGACGCCTCGACGAGGTGAAACCAAAGTACAATATCTTCCCATTGATTCAACATCAGAGTCGGATGAAGTCCAAAATGGAGATGATTCTTAAGGTTTCGTAAACACGTTAGCTCGGAACGGCGAGAAAGGCGAAATTAAACTAAGGAAGTGAACAGGAGAATAACTTTCAATCTGTTTCAACGTTAACGCAGCCCCAGACATACTTGTCTTCATTCCGTTAATTTCATCCTTCCCATTTACCTGCCTCTTAAAATAAAATCAGCGAGTTGGCTCATATATAACTTTTGATTTGATCTTAAAGAATTTTAATCATGTCTTTTTTTTAAATACATTTTTAAATTACGAATATATATATATATACTTAGTTGGAGCTTGTTTCGAAATACGAGCGGTACATTGAACTTAGTCTATATATAGTCTTCATGAATACATTGATATAAGTAAATGCATCAAACTTTTATTTACAGCCTTAGGGAAAATGCAGGATTGTTTTTATTTGGAAGAGCGTGACCCCCCTTTACAATATGATTTTATGATTTTAGCAAACTCTTTTAAACGGAAATTCAAGATCGGCCTGTCAAATTTAACTTGTTTCTACGGTTGATATTCTGCGACTCGTTGGGAAACTTATACTTTTAATAAAACTTATTCCTCCGATTTTCCCAATATAAATAATAACTCAAGCCCGTTCACTCGGTTTCGGTTCCATGTGCAATTAATGACTATCCCAGAATCAATCAATTCCCCCCCCCCCCCAGATGCCCAACTCACCTAACCTAATGAACATTGCTGGCAATCCGGGGGGAGGGGGGCAAATTGATTGGTTCTGGGGTTGGTTGGCTGGCATTAATTTATTCCTCTTAAAATATACTTCAATCCCTTTAGGGTTAGGATTTTTGTACGGAAGCGAACAAAGCGGCATATAGAAAGATCGGCTGTGATGACGAAATGTTGGATACGTATGGTAATTCCCGTAAGGAGAAAACGTTATTTACTAAAAAAAACTATTTATGAAACCATATTACTTAAATCAAATTCAAATTTTGTCATTAGATGACAGTAGTGGCTTGGTGATGCCGAAAAGGAGTGGGCGTGAGCCTTCCCTGCAAAGCTAAAAAAATGAAGGCAAATTAACAGAGGGGAGAAGACTACTTGTTTATTAATGAATGACTTAAAACTCTACCAATTTCCTAAAATTCTGTTCCTACTCCGTTTTGGTTGAGAATGAGATGGGCTTATAAAATCTTAAAATGTGAAATTTTAGTTAGTTTGAGCGAAGAGAAGTATCGGGGTCGTCGTCAGTTACTTTTCTTCAGTACTAAAGAACACCAGGGATTTTTGGAGGGCGAGGTTGCTTGAATCCGGTCGATCCATCAGGTCCATAGGGTTGACGCATCACAATCAGGCGTGGAGCCGAGTCATCCACAGGCACCCTGTGTACTAGGTTCAACAAACGTTCCGGCCGATGCTTGTTACTGTGAATGAGGAATGAAGTTTAGAAGATCACTACTTATTTGGAGTACCTCAAAACACGTAGAAGTCTTACCGTGCATTTGCACTGCTCAAGGTAGGATGACGAGGAAGTGAACTTGCTGGAGTAGTCAGTCCCCAGGGTAGGATCGCAGAAGGAACAGGCTTGCTACAGGACACACAAGTGAGAATGAGGTTTCGCAATTAGTAGAAGTGCACAGGAAGAACAATATGGGGGGCCAATACCCGAGGGTGCACGGACTCTTTGACATAGCGCAATTTGACATGGGACAGTTTGCCACAGTTTTAACCCAAAACCTGCATCTCCACTTCATATTTTAAGTTAGGTTAGGTTAGGTTATAAATATGAAGTGGAGATGCAGGTTTTGGGTTAAAACTGTGGCAAACTGTCCCATGTAAAATTGTGCTATGTCAAAGCGTCCGTGAATCATACCTGAGCTTCACCAATGAGCATGCTGAGAACTTTCCATTCCTAGGGTTCAGACAGATGCCAAACTCAACCTCATCACCCGGGTTCAAGGGGACGTTGCCTTTCACTTCAGACTTGTGGAAAAATAACTTCTTCCCATCATCCAGCTCATGGGACAAGAATCCATAGGCCCCTGGAATAATGCAATATTCGAATTAAGTAAATTCTTAGTATGAATGGCAACGTATAGTCATGCGATTTACCTTTGACTGATTCAACCGTCGCTCGTATCTGCTTCCGTATGGGTCCAATCTTCACGGCCACGTTCACCTCAGCTTCCACTTGGACGAACTCCACGATTTCATTGACCTGGAAAGCTTCGTTCTTGTTTCCCTCTTGGGTTACAGGACACATAGTCCAACAGTTCCCATCAGGTGAGCCAGAGAACATTCCATCAGAATCCGACGACGGAGTTTGTATTGTGGTTACAGGCCACATAGTCCCACAGTTAACATCAAGTGAGTCGCCAGAGAATGTTCCATCAGAATCCGACGACGGAGAATGACAACCGGGAGTTTGTGGTGTCTCATCCAACTCATCCAGGGAAGTTGAACTTCCAGTACCACAGTTCACATCAAGTGAGCCGCCAGAGAACATTCCATCAGAATCCGACGACGGAGAATGACAACCGCGAGTTTGTGGTGTCTCATCCAACTCATCCAGGGAAGTTGAACTTCCAGTACCACTTTCAAAGCTTCCTGACATAATACTGGACATAATGCTGTTCTCGTTTGGGGAATCAGATGCTGCGGTGGAGGTCGTGACGCGTTGGGTCTCCGCCAATGGAGGTAAATGACAATACAAATCTCCGGCAGCTTCTATTCCAGCTTCTCCCAGTTGGCCAGACAACTGTTCCAATTCCCCCAGCGAAATTTGGACCGAGTTCTCCGAGTTGCTCAAACTGCTGTCATCGCCGGAATCCCCGGACTTCTCCTGATTAACGCTTCGGATATTTGCAGCGATTATTTTACGAGTACGACTGTCTTCGCACATATCGAAGAGAACCTTAACAGAAAGATACAGTATAAAAGAAGCTTTAAGAACTTGTCACTAGAGTCAGTAAATGCAAAAATGGCGGTGTTACGTACGGTGGTACCGATCCTGATGTTTTGCAAATGTTTACAACCCTTCCAATCAAAATCAATGATGTCATGCGTGTCATCCATGTCTTCGCCTACAAATGAAATAAGTCCTGGTTCGCCTATCTGTTCCGGAGGACAAGTTAAGCTCCTTTGCTTATTCAATTCGTTGCAGGTTGACAGTTGTTGCATTAATTTCTGAGCAACGTGGGCCGGAAGTCGAAGGGCGGCAGCAGAAGATGGAATGAATACTCTTCCAGAAGTTTCTTGACTCCTCCAAGCTGATGAAGGTTCCTGGATAACCTCACCAGGGATATCCGTGAGAAAGCAGGGCTCGAATTCGACCGTGCCTGGTGGCAAGTATCGAATCCGGATGGCACACCGACGACAGATATGACTCGTAGGGTCTAGGATGACCGTAAATTCGACTTCATCAGTCACTTGAGGGTGGCGGTTGAATTCAAGCAGCTCGCTGAAGTTAAAGATGATTTTCTGGTTCCTCTCAGCGCAAGTAATCAACCCAGTGTCACACTAATAAATCAAATTTTTAAATTACGTCAAAACTCAAAGCGCGAGCAGAGTAGTTTGTTTTTAGTTAGTCAGGTATACCAATATGTTTGAAATAACACCATACTCTCGCCGCTCCCTTGACGCAACAAAAGATTCTTCAAGCAAACGAATGTTGGTTGCTCTTTGCTGTTCATCTCGCCGGTTCACAGGTAACTGGAATTCCACCAAATCTCCTTGTTGCATAGTGACTGATCCCAGCTGATCTTTCTCTCCGTAGAAAACTTCGAGCTTTTGACCATCCGGGCGACGGTAAAGGATTCGTCCTTGGACTGTCTCAGACCTTAAAACCGCAGTCAAGGATCTTGATCGTGACTTATCCATCGTTTTCAAAACCTGAAACATACACACTCCAATCGTTAATAAGATTTCCTCCACATAGTATTTCCATATGTGGCAAAAGAGAATTATGCCTTACCTGTCCCTTGAGAACGTCAACCCCATCCCCAAGGTAATCATGAATGGTATTAGGTCCTGCGCAATCCTTTCTGGAGTTTCCACTATTGAAAAGTCCATCCCCTGATCGTATGCTCAGATCGTCCATGGTGGTGTTGCAGGGAGAGTTGGCGGAAAATATTGGACAAGACAAGAAGAATTGATTGACAGATTGTTGTAAGACTGCAGATGACAGACAGACGAGGAACGAGGTAGGAAGGAATGACTGCTGCCGTTTCGAAATGGGGAGAGGAGTGTGGAAACCCAAACAAACTTTTGGTACCGTACCTCCCGCCATCTATCGCACAAACTTCTCTTAACAACACGAAATCAAGCGTCTCTTCTACTTTATTTCGTCCGAGAATGAAATCTTATCAAATTTACCTTTGGTGGTTAGTGCATCCGAATTGACTTCCTCGAAGGGAATAAATGGGTACAAATTGTAGGGACAAAATAATTGAAGACCAACGCATCATTCGCTTTTATGTAAAAAAATGGTAAAATACCCAAAAATCTTACGTAAGAGTCTTTCTTTCGTAAAACACGAAAATCTTTTTATTCCTTCGGAAAGCCTTACAATAGTGATAATGTTACTTCTGAAAGGTTTCAGGGTCATCAGAATGCGTAAATCGAAAAAAAGAGTTTCTTAAGAATTCGCCCGCCGAGATGACCTCTTGACACACATTCAGCGACACAATAAATGATACCATCCTACCGGTACCGGTAACCCTGACCCCCTGACCCTAGACTAAAGTCAAACCCCGGAACACATACCACACTCACTTGGAAGCGACTGGCGACTTGGCGACATCAGGACCCAATCCGGAGTGATGGTCTGAAATAAAGGTCAAAGGTTGTGCAGAACGAGGCGTCTAAATTTATTAGTTACTCAAAAGTAAATGTGAAAACATAAGGAGGTAGGTAAGCCCGTTAAAATTAAATTGTAAATGGAGTCGTCCAGTGAAGGAGGGAATTGATTCGTGGTCAGCTGATCCATCGATCCAAGTGGCATCTTCCTGGGAAGGTGCAAATTGATTGGGGGTCCATCGGTCCAAATGGAAGTGTCCAGTGAAGGAGCAAATTGATTCGTGGTCAGCTGATCCCTCGGTCCGACGTCGTCCAACATTTAAAGCAGCCCGCAGAAACTCCTGTGAATCAACAAAAAAGAGACACAGGTACGCTTTTGGTAGGTGCAACCATTGCGCATAACATGTCACATTTTGTAACATTTTGTAACTTGTAACATGCTGTAACATGTAACTTTTTGTAATGTCGGCTTACATGAGTCTCAAATCAAAGTTCTATTTCTGGTCCGAGGACTAGAACGTCAAAGTCCACCACTTCGTCGTCCTCTTCGGTGGTGCTGGCAGCATTGGAAGGGGACGGAGTCCAGAAATACTTCTTGCCTTTGAGACTGGAATTCTTCGGAATCGGAACGGATCCCGAGTCATCCCGAGGGAGTATGTTAAGGAGATAACTGTTCGAGTCAAAGGGCTCCGCCTGAAGGTCAACACAAGGTCATCAATTGATTTCGGATTCCAGAGTTCATGGAGGTCATCAACTCCGTATGGACATCCACTCACCGGTCTTCTCTTGATTCCCTCTGAATTTCTCCCACTCGGGGAAAGTGGGTCATTGACGGTGTCGTCACGTGTCAGTCCGAAGGGATGGGTGTCCATGTCCGGTGGGTTGGGACCGTAAACTTCGCACCAACGGATCAGATGCTTCCTTTGACGAGCCTCGCGTTTACAGGAGTGGTGGTGATGGTGATGATGTCGCTTCCCCTTGTGAACCCGTTTGACCATGTGACCCCGTTTGACCTTAACGCTTTCTCCCGTCTTGGAGCAACTGGCATCAATCGTAGAATCCTCCATGGTAAGTCTCCTAAACTTGACCTCTGACACGTTACTAGGTTACCAACTGGAAACAAATGTCTGGATAGAACGATACTGGACAAAGTAACTGGGAAGAGACGTGCGCAGACAGAGGACGAGAATGAGAAAGAACATTTGGAAACTCCCCCTCTGTCCTGGGAATTCTTTGTTTGAAAATGAGGTTCTGCGCAGGCGCAGGGGGAACAAGACAAAGGAAATCAAGGAGCCAATCAGAGCCTTCTACGCAGAAACCTTGCCCTAAGGGAATAAAAACTGCCCAAGCCGGAGTCGGCGTGCTATTCAATCAGCGTAAGAAACTCGCGACGGCCACGTGAGTGTCGTCACGTACCAAATTTCTTCAAAGTGGAAGGGGTGTTTACAAAATTGGTAAATTTGCAAAAGCAATTGGAATTTATTGGCAGCTGAGAAAAATAGGTCAAGGGAAGGAATTCAAGTATAGCCTGGTGTAAGTAGTATACCCTGGTGCTTTCTAGATATGTGCTTTCTAGATTGGTCTCCAAAAACTCTGTAACAATTCACAATCATAGAAAGAACCTTAAAAATGGCCGCAATGCTTCTTGTCAATTTTTACTGTTTAATAATTCACTGTTAGACTGTAAATCATGAGACTAAAAGTGATTCTAATTTTATTCTAAGAATGTAAATGAATAGATATTCATTGGAGCTTATATTCTGTGTGCTCATATTAGTTGAACAGAGGGTGGAGCCTAACTGCTGTATGAGATTGATGTTCACATGAGTTAGGCTCCACCCGTTTTTTAGCCGGGCTCTGACACTTGTGTGGGCATGCTTTTGGGTTTACGGTTTACTGGCCATTTAGTTGGGAGTCATGTGGTTAATGGCAAAAGGAACTAATCCCAAATTTGACGATACTCGTAAAATTGCCGTAGAAAACTTATATTCTTGTTCTGTCAAAATTTTTGCCTGGTTTGATCCTGGAATAATCAAGCAGTTCTCACATTCAACGTTTTGGAAATTATAGATCTACTCGTCCTCCGTTTCAGATGACAACCTACATAATATGAACTAACTTTTAAGTTGCAATCATCTAGGAGGTCGTGATTATGGAACAAGAAATCTAAAATATGCAGACAGAAACTTGGAAATGGAGTAATGATTCCAAATTATAGTGACTCGGGAGTAAATGGAAAATTCGAATGGAAAAGAGACACAGTAGCCATTATTTTAGCCACAATAATTCAAATCTAATGCCAACAGAATACGATTACGTTATTCCTTCTCTGCCTCTACTTGACCGCTTAAGCAACTAAAGATATAGGACTAATTATTATAATTGACAATATTTCAGTTTGGATTTTAGAGTCCGTTAATAATTGACGTTTCATGTACGTTTCATAAATGCTTTTACAATTTAAAAAACGACTCTGTTTAACTAACTATACGTCCCATTTTTGAGAAGATGCAAATCAAAATGAGAATAGCCTTATTTCTTAGAGTTCAAATGACAACAATTTCTACTTGGCGTAATTCCTGACACTTGATGTGGACACGAAAAATGTTTGTTAGTGAGGACAGCGTTCATTCAGTACTAATGAAAGCATTATTTATTGAATTTCTAAGTGTAATTTTTTCTATGTAAGAAATAGAAGCCAAGGGTATTTTCGGTGAGTTTAATCAAGTGAACTTGTGGAGATGATTCAGGCAGAAGATTTGATTTTGAACCCAGGTACTATTCCCAGGAGTTCAAGTTCTAATTCCACTCTTGGATTCTACTGTTTGTCCGGTTCGACGGTCTTTGCATATTGCTTGGCCTCGCACTCCAGCGATTCTAATTTTACAAGGTTGAAAATATCGTTAGGACACGAAAAAGTTGTTTAAATATTTCCGATTTGACATACCCGCTGTTCTTTCAAGCTGTTCCAATTTTTCATCTCTTTCCTTCACCAGTTGGAAATTCTCTGCCATTATTTCCTTGACCTGAAAATTTAATGAC
Organism: Anurida granaria; assembly: GCA_034694825.1. NCBI lineage: Eukaryota > Metazoa > Arthropoda > Collembola > Poduromorpha > Neanuridae > Anurida > Anurida granaria. Next base: position 1,167 of record JAQIWD010001720.1, on the reverse strand, counting down.
ATTTTTTTTATTGCGCTTAAAGACGAGTGTGGTTGGAAAGATTTGTTGCTTAGTGGTAGAATTCATGTCTTATATTTTTGGTCAAGGTCGACAGTTTAATATTATTAAAAATTAATTTACATCTTCTGTCCTTTCCAGTAGTCCCATTAAGTTCTTCTTTGCTGCCCTCTGCTGCTCATTACAAGGGCCCCCAATAACTGGGTGGTCAGCAGTACTCCTGAAATTTACAAACAGAAATAATATACTCCACGGTCCACATGTAAAGCATATTGGCTGAAGCGTAAATTTTAGTTCCGATAACTCACATGTTTAAGTAAAATTTCCGACTTTACACACTGTGATTAATATTTTGCTACTCCCCTCGCTTCGTATTTTTGACAAACAAGAAACAAGCTAACAAACTAGGCCTCTAACGTATGCTGGCAAATTCACAGTAAGTCAAATTGTGAAGATTGTGAGAAGGTATGTATGGAACGAAAGATACTGCGACTTTGGAGTTGGTGTTGGTATGCTGCATTATTAGGTAGGGCGATCGATATTTCAAAGAAAGGAATATAGTAAAGGGTTTTCCTCCCGAATAAACTGCGTCTCTCGCAAACTTTCACTTGCTAACCCAGAAAGATTTCTGCCGCAGTTTCCCTTCCATTTTCCGGGTAATTAGCAGTTCACTAATTTAGCACCGTAGCATTCAACCAATTAACTAAAAAATAATTGAGTTCATGGTAACAAATAATGATCAAGGGACTGTTCTAGCATCAGATCTAAATATAATGAAATCACTTTTTTTACTTTTTTTGAATATAACAACAATTCTAGTATGGCACTTCCCATTCCTTATGACGCATTAATATTCATCAAAATTCAGAGCTTAATGCGCAGGGTCATTGCTATTCAGCAATGTTTACCAATGATCAATGTTGACATTTCGAAACCATGATTTGATAAACTAGGTGTTTACCATTCAGTGACAATAGAAACAAGAGTTAAAATTATGTGTTGACAGAAACTTAAAAATATTCACCATCGCTCGCAGCTTAAAATAAGAATTGAAGCAACACGTATACAACTTCCCAAAGTGTTTCCACATCCAGTGTATATGTTACACCCAAAGCCCGAAATAGCCACACCTAGGTGTGGGTTAGGTTTAAAAGGGCCACAGCTAGTTGT
>JAQIWD010001719.1:0-11361 GCA_034694825.1 Anurida granaria | reverse complement strand
TTAGACATCAGTGATCCATAACTGTGATCCTAATTAATCAGCGAAATTGTCAGATGCCGTTCTTTGGTCTGGGTTAAAAGATGGGAACATGTAGTTCGCAGCTCCCTCACTAGGGCTACTTTACACCAAGTAAAGTAGTCCCTTAAAGTCAAAATCCCGTCTGCTATTAAATTTTAAATCTTTTTTTTCTTTAAAAAAAATTGAAAGAAACCAAGAAATAAAATTTTTTTTACACTTTGTTGTTATTAAACCTTTGATTTCTCCCAGAATTAAACGGAAGAAGGTGATAAGAAATATAGGAAACAAATACTGGATAACCATAAACAAATAATAATAATATAATAATAATAATAAAATAAATATATATAATAATATAATAATATAAATAATAATATAATAATATAAAATAATAAAATAATAAAATAAATAGTCCATTGTATAAAGCAACGAAGTGATAATACCTTTAAGTTATTTTCTATAATTATCACAAGATACTTGATTTATCACAAAAAGTGATAAACACCCTGCCCATGCTGGCAACAACGCTCTCTGTCCCATTGCAGAGCCATGACAGAGCGTGGCCTCTACAGGCCGGTAGGTTGATCTCTCCTCGCTCTCCTTCAGTCCATCTATTCCTCTATTCCATCTGTCCTCGTGGTCTCAGGTATTTCTACTCTACTCTTTACGATTCCTAATTATTAATCGTTGCAACGAACCCTCCTTTGCTTACTGGTCAACTTATTTGTACTCTTTCAGATAGATATTGAGTCAAGATGACGAACAGCAAAGGTTATCGGCGCTCCACCCGAGACTTGTTCTCACGGCGGTTCCGGAAGAAGGGTGTCATTCCACTTGGCACGTACATGAAAGTTTATAAAGTAGGGGACATTGTTGATATCAAGGTTAGTTCCACTCAATTACTTTAACGACGAATCCTACTTTTGACTTTACAACTTCCACTGCTTGAATAGGACATGTCTCTAAAACGGAAGATGCAACATTCCGATTTGCTGCCTGCCAAGCGTTTCATTATCATTATTTGTTTATTTCTAGGGTAATGGGGCAGTCCAGAAGGGGATGCCTTATAAATACTATCATGGGAAGACTGGCAGAGTCTACAACGTGACCCCGAGAGCTCTTGGTGTGATTGTGAACAAACGTCTTCGAGGAAATATTATCCCAAAGAGGTAAATTTAATTTCTCAGATCTAATTTGGTCATAGTTAAAGAAATCGACGATAAAAGCTTAAATCTTTTGTCATTTAGGATCAACATCCGTATCGAACACGTTAGCCATTCTAAATGCAGAACGGACTTTTTGGAGCGTGTCAAGGAGAATGAGGCGTTGAAGCTTCAAGCTAAGGCGAAGGGTGTCCGAGTTGTATGTAAGAGACAGGTACGTTAATCCCAATAAATCAACGAAACAAGACAATTAAATAATTAAGTACTCAGGAGTGGTGAAACTAATTTTGATTATTAATATTTTTTCTCCAGCCATCTCAACCTCGACCTGCCCATGTCGTCCGAACCCAAGGAAACGAGCCAGAACTCCTCCAGCCCATCCCGTACGAATTTGTGGCTTAGTTTCTAACAAATTGTTTCTAACATTTTCAACGTCTCCAATAAAAGGGAATTCTCTTATAACAGAAGATTTCTGCGGAAGCAGAAGGGTGCAAAGATTTATCTACAGCAATCCGTGTATTCACAAAACTTTGCAATGGAAATTCTTCTAACGACTGTAGTAGATACTTTCTGTTTCAGCAGCGGTTGTTGGGGCAAGTAAGGAGTATTCTTCATGCATGGAAAGTGATGACAGGTGACATGTCATGTCAATGTGGTCATCGATAAAAGTGCGTATCGAATCGATCGATCGCTTAGGCGCTGAAAGGGCAACGCCGAGAATTTCCGGTTAAAATGTCAAGAGAAAAAACTTCATAATGAAGAAGCGGGAAAAGGAAAGTCAAATCTGAAATTAAATTAACTAGCGGAAATGAGAATAAGCAGCTGAGGCATATTGTCTGACTGCATCAATCAATCAATTACTTCGCCACAGAGGTCAAATCTCCATTCGGCTGAATCAACAGATAGGTAAGTCTCATTCTAAAGACACGTCCATGGAGTGTTGTACCTTGAAATTCTGTTACTATAATACTAAATGTTTCAATTTGGGAGAACACAAGAATTAACTTTTGCAGTAATAGTATATTAGATGTATTTGGCTCTTAATTGCATGATTGCATACATTAGCTACACCACTCGTCTATTCGTTCGCATATAGACTTATCCGTGGCTATGACACATTCATGTTTGATTTTACGAAGTCTGGTTAGTGGATGCACAAACCACAACGTAATATAATCGTTTAACAAATTCCCCCGACCCCATTCTTCAGGAATTCGATTAGCCTTATAACAGAAGCTATTCAGTTAAAGGGGGTATAAGTTACTGCGTTTCAAATAATTGTTCTTCTGTCGTTTTTAGGGGCGAAGAACGTCACCGTAGATGCTCGGGGCCAGACGGCCCCGGCAGCAGTCGTGTCCTGAAGATAATTGACGGGTCCACCTTCCACTGCAGTTTTAAAGAGTTATCGTTTGTCTCCTGCCTGATAAAGAAAACATAAAACAAGCCACCATTTTATTGTTGTAAAACGAAAGGCAAAGGCGAAAGCATGGGAACCGCAGCCGGGACTCCGAACGACGATGAGCTACTGTACATGAAGGTGCCGGATGTTACAAAATCTGGTAAATCTAAATAGCTTCAATCTTTAATCAGTTGTAGAATAAGCGCTTGTTCAAATGGGATGAATGTGGGATTAGGGCTACGGAAATCTGGTAATATGAAAATTTCCCTTAACGAAGAGGACATACTACTGATTTACCTGAAGGATGAAGTACATGCAGTTCAGGAAAGATGTCCACATCAAGGTAAAAATAATTGAAATCGGCTAAGCTTGGTCATTGAAGTCCACTGAAAATTAGTCATACAGCATGTTTCATTTTTAGGTGGTCCGCTTCATCTGGGAGAAATTGAAGAGTTGCCTGACAAGTCAAGCTGCATCCGGTGTCCATGGCATTCTTGGAAATTTAATATTAGTACCGGAGAGTGTATCTTCCCAGGGCATCCTTCAAACAAGAGGCTTTCCGTCTACCCAATCCGCGTCACTAAAGACGAAATCCGGATTGGATTCCCAAGGATTTCTAACAAGTATTTTCAGGCGCCACCTTAAGATAACGGCATGTCCTTTGTGAATCCTGGATCCTCCATCGTGCCCGACTCCATTTGATACGAAGAGCAGAGTTCATGATTCAGCTTTGAGTAGTTTAGTTGGAATTTAGTTGGCTTCCAGTGAGTGCAAGTAATAGAAGGCAGTGTAGGTGGTCGCTGTCCGTAGATTTGGGTTTTGTGTAATTGTAGATATAAGAGTTAATGTTGGAGATTCTGGTCATTATTGTGCAATATGTCCTGCCATTAGTTTAGTTTCTCTTTTTATACGCACATACAGTTTTTAAGTTGACCTTATTCAAGGTATTGACCAAAGTAATTCTGAATCCCAAAGAGTGCGCACACTACCCAAATTGCTTTACACCGCTACTGCCCGTGTAAGAGTGTAAATATAATATCGACCTATCAAATAACTAGAGAATCGTCTCAAGTGATCACCATGATTTGGCGTTTTAGGACGTAAGTTTATTTTTGTATAAGAATCGTTTAGTTTACCAAGCTCTTTCTTCGTTCCTAATCCACCGCCACCGTTGGCATTTTTGTTCATCCTGTGCACATTATTGGTTAAAGTCCCTTAATAAACGTCGAGTCGACAATCAATCCAAGTCATCTCCGTCTTTTATACATGACCATACACAATCTGATTGTATTTTAGCACCATTAAATATTTATAGTTCCTAATTAATTCTTAACAACTAAAAAGCTCACAGTGGTGGAAGGGAAAAATACAAACAGAGGAACACCCAATCACAAAATAGAATTCACCAGTTAAGTCATTACCTTTCATCTCGAAAATTCTTTTCGGGCTTCGCCATAAATTAGCACGCTCATCTTTTGTTAAAATTGAAATAGTTTACATAGGTTAGATTCTGAGTTCACGTCCTCTCACTTATCTCCCTCCTCCAGCGGCGCTCGGGAGTTACTGGAGATGCGCTTACAAAAATTAGGAATTGTACAACACCCTTCAAAATCCAGACGTGGAGGAAGAATTATTTTACAAAATTAAGACCAAAAACCATTTTGATGATTATGAGATTCGAGAGATGTGAGGTTGAATTCTTTTGATGGCTTCAATCCTTCTTGCCCTTGGAAATCCCATCATTCAAGTCTTTGTAGGATGGGGATTTTCGTAGTCCGGAAGTGGCTGCACCGATTTTTCGCCAAAACACGACGCTTCCAGTGCAGAGTCCAATTCGGACCAAAATCATCAACGGGACCTACAAAGGACCAACCGAATTACATTCACAAGTTAGTAGGGATTACGGCATGGCGACATGAGCTTACCGGGCTATCGAATAATACGCCAAAGCCATTCTCAAATATTTGTAGAAGGTCAACAAGGAGGTGTGACCCAAAGAAGACTCCACCCCCATACTGGATAATCCTCATCACCGTCTTGTCATTCAGATATAAAAGCTTCCAGAAAATGAAGGAAAATCCTGGAATTGAAAAAAAAATGATGGAACAAACGGAAAATTTAATAAAGCGGGTTTGAATGCCTCAGCCTTCTTTCACTGCAACTTTCTCTTGATGCCTATTATTCATTCAGGGCGTTTGAAGACAGTCAGTACGTGGGAATGGGAATTAAATTTACAAGTTGCTGTTAATAAGGAAGGAAAGTTTCCTGGAAATCTTTTTTACGAGATTTTCTGTAGGCGGATTTTCTCCAATTGGACGCAATGACAGACAAGACGATCTGGAAAACTTTCACTTGAGAGTTACTGGCTTTCTCCAATCAGGAGCCAACTTATCAAAGGCCCCCGACGTCTTTTCCTTCTCCGTTTGTTTCCAGAACTTAATTGAAAGGAAAAACTCTCGTCTCATCAACTATACTTGGTAGTTAAGCCCTTTTGACGGTGTAGAAAAATGGCAGTATAATAACATGCTGACTTTAAAAAAAAAGCAACTGGATCTGCTGAACGGGACTAAATTTGATTAGAATTGGCCCAAGTTACCAACTAAACTGACGCTGAAATCCTCCTGGAAAACAAAATGAAGGGAATTGGCCATTTCTAAAGTGCACTAGTTAAGATTTCTTTAATGGGAAATCCTGGTTATTAAATGGAAATCCTAAAATCCTATTCTCCTTCATCCACAGTCCCTCGCTGGATTGTGATGACGAAAAATGTGATCCTCCATCAATAATTCATAATTCCTTCTTTTTGTCCCTGGGAGGCCTTAGCATAATCAAGCCTTATTACGTGGATTTGAGCTCGTCTCCTGGGAATAGCAGCCAATCCAGTCCGATTACCCACACGTCCAAATCCCCACCAGCAGTAGTTATTTGCATAAAAGCCTTCACAGCCTGCTTTCTCCCCTGGCGTCGTCATTTGGGAAATAAAAGGAAAGCTGTTATTCAAAATATCCAAACTTGAGCAGCAGGGACTCGGAGGAGCAGCGCCCAACCTGATCATTTCCCTTATGAACTACTTCAGGCATTTCCAGCGTCCTGAGCTCATGTATCCTGAGCACTGGGCTTATTCAAAACTTTGTTAGCAAACATCTGGAACATGGGGAAATTAGAAAACATTTTTGACTACCACCGTTACCACCACCACCACCGTCGCCACATGCTTTCCACCTAAGGTCCCATTTAATGAGAAATAAAAGAAAGTTGTGTTGGTTTACTGCGATTCTTTCTGGGACCATAATGAGTCCATGTTCATGAAATTTTACATTTTCTCCCTGAGGACAGTCTTTTTTTTCATAAAATTCTTTCCGTAGCTTTCTCCAACAAGACGCACCACCACCTTTCTCAGATTCGATAAACTGAAAATCTTTCTTCCAGTTAGGTTGTGATCGTGTTGGTGTGACCGTGTGACCCATAAAATGTGTCAACTACGAATTCCTGGAAGAGGGTAACGAGCACTTCCACCCAGAAGTAGATCGAGTGGTGCCTAATACGACACGAGACAGAACCCATTCCTTCAATTTAACTTAATGGGCACTCCATTTTCTTCCTTCAACCCTTCCTTCCTTCCTTTCTATCTTTTCTCCAGGCGATCACACTTACCAAGCATTGCAGAGGCGTAATAACGTCGAATAACTGCATTAGAAGCCTCCTTGTTATATCCAAGGAGCCCAAGCTCAGCGGCTGTCAGGGGAAAGCAGAAGATGAGAAGGGCCTGAACAGCGAGGAAGAATGTGAGGAAAGTATGCCAAGTCCAGTAGCCTTTGGGCATTTTCATGTAAAGATGCTCATTGTGACCAAGTACTTGGGAGATCTAAAGCATAAAAAGGAAAGAATTGAATTAGCATCATTTTGAATTTCAGAGAATACATGACATGCAAGGTGACTTGATGAACTTGTCGGATCCACTAATTGAACTTTTGAGGTTTTTTAAATAACAAAGGATTGGGTTGCTTCAACCCCGTTAATTGAAAATTCAATTAAATTGGCCCCTCGCATGCTGTGATGTTCGGACTGGCGTCTACATCCGATCACGTGGACAATTACTAAGGAAAAGTCCTCGATTGTGTAAACAGGAAGGAAAGGAGGGACGTGGTAAGTGAAAGGACTCATCAACTCAAGTCTTTCATTGACTTTCCCCTGAAATTAAACGTCACCATCATCAAGCTATCCTCGTCGCCTTTGTTTAGCAAAATCCATCATCAACGCAAATAAAGGCACCAGGGGAAGGACGGGAAGAGAAAAGCGTCGTCGTCGTGGCCTGGGAGTTTCATCAAGGTGTGAGTTATGATCGAAGATTTATAGATCATAACTCACGACCCACACGCTGCCTGCCTCATCAATCTTCCGTCTCATCATCATCATCACATTGTCCATTTCGGGGAAATGGAGGAGAAAGACGGAAACTGAATTATTGAGCTCCAGCGTTTGGGTTTAATGCGCCATCGAGCTTATTTCGGAGAATGGAAAGTTCAATTACCAATACCACCACCACCGCCTGGTTCGACGATTACCTTGGAACGATGAATGTCACCGTTATCTGTCTCTCCAACCCCAAGAATCTTCCGCGTCTTGAGGCGACTCTGTAAATCCCCACTGCTATGCTTCCTAAGACACAAAAACACAAGTAAAATTATTAACAATTTGATCACCATTTACACGCTGGAATTCTTACATTATCCCAATCAACTAAGTTACTGCAATGGGCCCGATGTGGCCTGAGCGGTGTGGATGTTGGCATGCTTTTATAGTTACCACCTCCCCTCCTTCAACATACATACATACAATACCCAATCAACTTGTACAACAATGGGATGCTACTGTTATTAATGTCAAAATTAAATTGTGGCCACCACAACTGAAATATTTTCAGGAATCCATCCCATTCTGATGACCAAAGGACACAGAGGCTATCAGCATAGGCTTAATCAACCATTCGACGTAAATTGATAAAAGATATTTCTCACTCGTGCGTTGGTCAATTCTGGTAGGCAGAACAACTGATTCCGGGAAAATGATCAATTACTCGGAATTGAACACAAAATGCCTAGCCATAACAGTCACGAGACCACGAGCATGTCAGAAGCCGGACGGACGGTGAGCTGCTGGACAGCACGCGCCTCACGTGGAGCATTATGTCAGGGAGAAATGGCAGTGGCACTTGGATCAAAACTCTCCAGCAAGAACCATCACCGTGGAGATAACCGTGGAGGAGAACGAAATTGAAAAGGGAAAGGAACAGGTGAAAGCAACACCTTAAGCCAGGGCTGGCGGGAGCATGAGTTCTGGGGTATACCGCTTGATTTATGGAGTAGAAGCCACGGCCTGGCCCCTAAGGAACTAGGCACATGCATTACCATTTGTTAGAAAATATGGACATGGAAAACCAATGAACATAATTTATACTGGAAAAGAAAGCGGACCCACATCCCGAAAGCACCTTTCCCATCCACCGCTTTCCCTGAAATACTTTTTACCCCGGAGCTTCTTACATTATAAAAATCTTGACTTGAACTTTATCCCGAGTCACTGAAGGTGGGGAACGTTTTGAAGATACAACACATAAAAATGTGGCCTCAATGCACTGCTACTAAGATGTTTGAACGTTGATTGATTTCTTAAACTGAATGACTTTACACTTGAGGAGGAGCCACGAGGACGTGATTTAGGAGCTTCTAGAAGAGTAAAAATAAAGTGTGGCCCACCTCGGACGAGAACTGATGCTGACTACCTTTCAGGTAGCGTCTTCTATCCCTTAAACTGAACTGTGGTGGAGGAATCACGGGAAAGGTTTCAGGTTGGTAATAATGGTAGTGATAGAACGGAGGTAGATAGGATTTTGTTTTGAAAGGAAAATGACAAATATCCTAATTATCTTTTACTGGGAAGGTCGGATTTCTTGACAAAACCAAGGGAAATTAAATTCCCTGCGTTCCTGGAAATACACTGGAGAGGATGATAGAAGCATCTCCTCTTCAGTGCCCTCGGTAAAATACGACAAAAATAGCCAAAGAAAAAGAATTGTGCACTTAAGGTCCAATGTATATTACAAGGAAGGAGACAGCATCAAACATGAACTTACAATTAAGGGGACACGCGCCCAATTTCCGCTTCTACCCACCTTGCTTTCTCCGAAAGGGAAATAAGATACGACTTTACTAAATCGTGGAAAATCCTCAACCAAGACATGATTATGATTAGCCCTTAAAAATGAGAAAGCCTCGGAAACAAGGTCTTGGGGGAACTCAAAAGTAAAACTCTGCGGAAAAGCTGAAGGAAAACTGTAATTTTGCGGAAAAAAAGAACGTTGCTTGGCGAAGGATATAAGCTTCTCTCCAGAAACCTCTTCTGTTTTACTAGAGATGATTAAAAGAAGATAAGTAGGAACAACGGAAACCACCTTTGACCTTGGACTGATTTGATTCGTTCGCTCCGTCCGCTCCCTGCCTGCCCTGGACTAAACTCCAGGGGAAAGTCCATCCAGGCATCAAATCCAATGAATCCCTCTAACTAACTGGACCGGAAGAAGAGTCCTCTGATTGGGATACGAGAGACTCACAATCCAATTTTCTGGGTTTATCATCACATAATTTCCAATCCTAGTTTCCTCCTTCGACAGAAGAAGATGAGGACTGGAAGTCCCCGAATATGACCAGGTAGGCAGGAAATGACATCCAGAAGGAGCGGGAGTTTATCCAAAAAGCCCAAAATCCGAATTTATTAACCTAAAAAGTAAGTCACCGAATGAGCATTTTGAAGATTAGAACGATGCGGAGTTCGTTTCATGTTCCCATACAGACCTCATTGTTCTGAATCCCTTTCTGTGTTCGAAACGTAGTGACCGAGGGTTTAACAAAAAAGTTAAAATGCTAATAACAAGGAGAAAGTTGTGAATTAGTTAATGAAAAGATGAAAAAAAGGTCAAAGGATTCCTCCCCACCATGCAGCCTCGTTTTCACCAAAGACAAAAGAAAGTCCCAACTTTCACTTGAAATGTTTGATGTTGGACTGACACTACTGTCGAACGAAGGATGATTAATGACTGCCTGCTGGTTAATTAAAAATTCCTTTACTAAATTAGCATTCTTTCTCCTCCCTCTGTTTTCATCACGCAGAGCCGCAGAATACAATCAAGTAAGCATCCTTTTAGCCCAGTTCTCTAAAAGAAATTTCACAGTAAAGATGGGATGATACTGGGAGTATTCATTAGAAAGCAATTGGAATTGCTGGTAAACCGAATTCGGACTAACAATTCAAGCCAGTTTCTCCAAACGTTCAAATTGTGCACGAATTAGCTAGGAATGGATGCCTGCCACATCATGATTCCTTTTAAAGTGAAGGGAAAATTGGAATCGATTTCCTTTATTTTCTTATGGGGCAATGCCATTTATTCTTGTCTTTCTTTTACTGAATTCATCAACTCAAGTAGTTCTCTCTAGTTTCGCCTACTAGTTTCGCCTATATCAATTTTCTACTAAAAGGAGTTTCTAATTTCAATTTTCTCCGCTCGGTTTCACTCATTTTCAATCGTCTGAGTATTCGTATCGTATCCTCGTAACGCCTCCCATCTAATCGTTGCTAGTGACTCTAGTCTAAATTGACACACTTTCAATTGGAACCCATCCCAGTCTAGAATGAAAGACGTCTGGAAAAGTTTCATTTCGACTTTATTTGCAAATCCCCACTCGCCTGGCCGTTGAAAGATTATGCAAAAAAAGAGATAACTTTTTGTGAAGGGAAAGAAAGTTTGCTGAATAGATTTTTCTTCCTATGCCAGGCGGAACCATTGCGACTGGCACTTCTTTACTCCAAAAACAAGTCTATCCGTGACCGACTCTTAAGCCTTAAAAAAATATCCATCAGAAACTAGAAACTTAAAAAACTGATTCATCGCACCTCTTTAAAGATGAAAGGGCATATCAATTAATTAGATCAACCAATCTGGATAAGTTCTAAACAAATTAACAAATTAACGTTGATGTTTAACAAAATGTTGGTAAAAATGTCTAACACTTTGCACTATTTAGGCCAAGCCAAAACCCAACGCAATCCGAGCCAAGCCTATATTGGGATAGGACGTTGTATTAGTTTCCATAAACGAAAGAAACTGAAGAAGCTTACGACATACGGGGGACCGTTGGGTCGTATTACTCCTGCACCTTTGACTTCTTCAACTAGTGAAAATAATTTGAACATAAAAATGTGGAAATATTTCTGGAGAATGGAGAAATCTGGAGAAGTCCTCCAAGAACACAGATTCCATGTTTTCGACAAAAATTCAGGGAAAAGGAGTAAGGCCAGGGGTATTAAATTAAAAAATGAAAACTCATTCCCAACAGCAGCGGCGGCAACCGTGGCCGGAAATGACGCTAAACTCAAGAAATGAGGAATTGGATTTCCTCAGGTGTGGATTTGCCCAAAATGAAGTCTTGAAAAACATCGTAGAGTTTGCAAAACTAAACGAAGGAACCAACGGGAATTAGTTACACCGTCACCTTAATAAATCCAACACTCGAGGCACATGAACGCGATGTACGAGTTCTCCCTGCCCCCCACCAAAAAGTCCCACCAAAAGTTCAGACACCACCGTCACTTCCAATCAACGTCAAAGTAATCCTTCTTAAATGTTGAAAACTTTCGAATTCCAATGCTCATCCTCCCTTGGGTTTTTCCGCAAGGAGTGAATCCTTGACTGATTCCCCGATATAATTAAAATTTAAGCTTGGTTGC
>JAQIWD010001718.1:0-11361 GCA_034694825.1 Anurida granaria | reverse complement strand
TATTCAAATAACTTTTACATTTACCAAATTATGAGTAAAATGTTTGAAATTGAGTCTTAATTCCATTTGCTACCTTTTGAGACCAGCGTCAGCCAATGGATTGACATGTTCTAACCTACCTCTACCTTTAACATAGGAAAACAATATACGTAATAATAATTATAACACAATAATTAACGCAATAATAAACCACATATCATTTACCAAGCTGCTTGTATTCGGTTTTCTCCACTGTAATTCGAACCACCACAATATTAGTATTGTGCTCATACTCAAATGAGTCAAGCACAAAATGTTGTAGTCAATGTACATTTATTTTTGCTCCAAACAAAATAATTTGCTCGAGCCTGAGTTGCATTGCAACTGTGGGAAGCTAGAGTTTATAGGCTTCGAATAATCCCCGGGCTTTGCAATCAATAGAAAAACTTTCGATCGATGAAGCCAGTTCAATACGTCCGTCAAAATTCCCTTTATGAATTCAGAAATTTATTTATTGCTTTAATATTTTATGAATCCGAGTGTAAACCCTTGTATTTCCCGTTAGGCGGAACAATCAACGGAAATTTAGAAAGGGTTTGAGCCAAACTTTTTAGCCATTTCCAAAAATTAATTTGCATTAACCGTCGAAATGTTGTAAGAGTCATCCGTATGCCCGTATTGTATACCTGAAAACAATAGGAACACATTTTTCACTGGTATAGTTGAACTGCATGAATTTAATTACATTATTGCCAAGTTTTAAGAAATGATCCCAGACAAAGTATGGGACTGCATGGTGCGTGCCACTAAAAGTGGATACTCTTGGAAATGCTACTCCTACTATATGCTGAGGACGAAGAATTCTGTTGAAGTCGTAGATGGCCACAACTACAATACCGTCAAAGTTATAAATCTCCTTGCGATCTGCTCCCAATGTATCTGCATTCTGATATTTCTACAAGCAATATACATAAGCAAGAATCTTGGAATAACCATCTTTTCCCTGGGAATCATTTTTATGTTCATGCTTTTTGTTGGGATACAGGTATGGCACATCACATACATGGAAAATATAACTCAAATTATGAAAAAAGTTGTCCGATTCAACTCCGGGCTCTGTAAGTTACATTTAAATTATTCCATTTGAAAACAGTCTTAGGAAACGTTTCCCGTATTTCAGATGCATTGTATTCTGTCCAGTATGCAAGTATCCCAACTGACGGGTATTACGAGGTACTAAAAGTGGTCGACTTTTTGATTTGCCTTGCTCGCATCTCAGTAATTCCACTTTTAAATGGATTCGTCATCTTCACCGACAACGAAATCACAAACTTATGGCATGCTGCTGTTCGAATGGCGTTGGAAACATTATTTCGTACGAAGTTGTCGGAACTAGCTCTGTACATCTCTTCGTCTGCCATAGTCACGATCGAATCCATTGCCATAATAACCGCCTTGTATTCGGTACATCTATTCGCAATATGGGCATTGCTGTACACAAACTTAACTCGGCGATGGATCCTTCAATTAAAGTAACATAAAAATAGATTTATTGAATACTAAAGTTAAGCATTACACTATTTCCAGGCACGAATTAGAAAAGAACCTGGGTGAAGGTGAAAGGAATCAAATGACTTATGTTGGGCATCAAGTATTGAACAAGTTTGTAAATGACGTATACTCCGGGATTGTGGCATTCGGCTTGTACATCTCAGCTGCAACTCTAATAACCTTCACTTATGCCGTCTTCAAATTTGCCGACGTTACTTTCCTTATGCTCGTAAGTTTGGCATTTTTAGGTTGCATAATCATTTCTTGCATCGTGGACGCAATCATGACGCTAGCCGTTTCTTGCCACACCCACTCAGCAGCAACCATAAATCTTGGTCTACAGCAAATGAAGGGAAACATAAAGATGAATTACATGTTTTGGAAATCAAGGCGACCGCTCTCAATCCATGTTGGAGAGCATTTCATATGTGACACAAATGACTATATTCTCACTTTCTTTGGAACAATTGTCCTTGAAAGCGTCATTAACCTTCTCTTGACCTTCTAGTCCTGGGAATAAAGTAATTTCAGATCTTACCACTATCGCTAGATTCAGGCTCTATTTGTAGGAACTAAATCAAGTACGATATTTCTATGAGCAGTAGTTCGTTCAAAGTTCTGGGTGCATGCGTTCGAACATAATTCAGGGTGGAAAAGTGTACTGCAAAGATTAACGCTATGTTGATTCCATTTTAATTAATTTTTATGAAACAAGCTTTCAAATAAGATTACAAATTTGAATTTCATCAATTTGTTTTAACGGAACTACAAAATTTGATCTGCCACGTTGACACAATTTGAATTAAGACTTGACTGGCGTTTTTGACTTTCTTCGGGTTGTCCCTTTCATTCCAGCGTAATTTTCTTCCAAATCGGTGCCATTTAACAGATTTTCCGAATCCTCTCTCATTCTTTCATTTGTAGGAATTGAATGGAATTCTTTCCATGTTATCCATAGAAGGATACCAAGTAGAATTGTCACGAATCCTTCCCCCGCAATAGTAAAGTTCACAAAAGTAGAATAGTGTGATGGAAATTCAATCCGATAATGGCCAAGCGTCAAGAGTGAACCAATTATGTAGAACGCCATTTTTTTGCAATTCTTTTGTACAGTCACTGCATCCTTCATCGCTATTCCCGTCAAGAGACCTTCCATTCCCCATAGGCCAATGAGCGAGATTGGGAAATTAATAAAAAACGTAAGTTCCATTTCTGACAAGACGTATTTGATGTAGAGCCAGTGAGGTTCCAAATAAGCGACTGGTCTGTAAATATTGTCAGCGTAGTGAAGGGTATGAATAGCATAGCTTGAGAAATGAGTCAAAAATAACACTTGGCTCATTTGGTGATCCCGTGTATATTTTTTAGTATTCTTGGTAATCAAAATGTAATTATAAATATGTTTAGAAAGAGTTAGGATACCAAGTAGACTTGTGATGGCAACAAATGCAATTCTGATTGGTGGGACTTGATCCAGTGCTTCCTTTGTTACGTACAAGTGACCACGAGTGGACTGTTGGAACTCTGCCATAATTTAACTCACAATGATCTCTACGTCTTTAAAAAAAATATAATCAACAGCAGAACTGTTTTACTAATGCATCGCTAAATAGTAAATACATGTACAGTTTTACTAATCACTGAGTTATCTATCTGAAGGATAAATTAAAGGACAAAAAATGAATGATAGCTACGAGCTACTTGAATGTTATGGCTTAATAACGATTCAAGGCTTAATGACGTCTTTTGCTGAGATCTTCTCCAAAGTCGACATGTAAGAGCCAATGGACTCAGGACGTAAGGATAAATATTTTTTTACCAACTTAACTCCCACCATCACTTCTCTGTCCTCTTTCAATTAACAATTAATATTATAATAAGAATCAGCGAAGACAATGTTAAGCGAATGTATAACGAATTCAGGCCAATGGGAGCTAAGCAGAGAACCTAATTTGTAAATTGAAAAGTTCGGGGCACTATTTCGATGGTAAAATATTGCAATTTAAAAAATGAAGGGCAGAATTATGACTAGGAAATTGGGTTACACATGAGCAATTATCAAGGCTATGGAATTTATGGGTACGTCAATTCCAAATTTGTGATAATAAATAAAGATTAATGGAAATAACATTTTGTCACATTTTGACACGTTGATTAGATAGAAATTCAGGCTAGTAATTTAGCATTCGCGTTTATATTGAGTCAGTCGAAAGTGAATTTGCTCATAATTCGGGAAATTTTACCAAATGTAAAATGTTTCTGCAATATTTTATTCTTGTGGTTATTTTTTCATCACCTGCCATCGGGATTTCACCTTTGCAAATTCCAGTTGAATATGGCCATGCTCCAAGACCGGAAATTTTAAAAACGGATTCATCCGACCCATCAATTTTATATCGAATTCCAACAAATGTTATACCAACACACTATAAATTGGACATTCGACCAATCCTGTCACAAGGTGCTGAGCAATTTACTGCTCCTGGTACCGTTACAATACGACTCGAATGTAAATCCAATACAAGTGAAATTGTCTTATATGCCAGCGAGCTCACGATTGACTTTGATTCTGTTCAAGTAAGAAATACATTTATTCCATTCGTTTTTGAGATTGAAAATATTGATGAGATGCGCAGGTATGGAATACGGAAACTCCAGAAACATTGCTTCCAAAAAATGGGACTGATGTAGATAATTTAAATCAAGTAATTGCGTTTAAATTGGGAACTACGTTGATTGCTGAACAATTTTACGTCATTCGTATGTCATTTGTGGCTAAAATTGCTGATCCAAGTGAGCGGATGAATGGTCTCTACCGGAGTTCATACGTAACCGCCGAAGGACAACAGTAAATACAGCAAATTATACCGAGTTTACAAAGTTACGACATTTAATTTCCTGCATAGATGGTTGGCGACCACACATTTTAGTCGTACGCGCGCATTTCGGAAAATATTTCCATCATTTGATGAGCCAACACACAAGGCCATCTTTCTAGTTAGCATTGGACGGGAAGAATCTTATCATTCCCTATGTAACATGAATATTCGAAACACTACACCAATGTAAGGGTACCAACTATGTATAATTTTACATTCAAATTATGCGCGCTTTTTTGTATGTAGAGATGGGCATCCAGGATGGGTCTGGGATAACTATGAACCTACTCCCATAATGCCAGCAACAATCATAGCAATGGTCATCTCCAAATTTGATTTCAAGGAAGCAGACTCAGGACTCTATCGGCTTCCAGTCAAAATCTGGGGTGCTCCCGCTGTAATTGCAAATGGCGACGGAGTTTTGGCAGCAGAAGCAGTAGCAAAAACACTCAAAAGTCTATGATTCATATTTTGAAATCCCGTACGAACTACCTAAAATGGATTCTGAAGGACTTAATGATTTTGCCGCTGGTGCAATGGAGAACTGGGTAAGGCGCGGAATTTAAAAAAATTTTAAAAAGATTTTCAAACATGGAACATATAGGGTTTGAATCTATACCGTGCCGCCAACCTATTTTGGAATCCTCGTGTCACTATACTGACGAGGTATATTGTTTACATGAAATTATCTATCGGCGTATTCTTCGCATTAAAAAGTTAAAAGTTATTATTCTTATGCTAAGAAATAAATATAATAATACAAGTTTGGGAAATATAGGTTTCACACTCCGCTACTGTTTATGCTTTTTAATTATGTTAATTTCGAGAAATTAACTTTTCAATGGAAACATGCCACCAATTTTGATTTGTTCAACATAATATGTGGTATTTTGTACCGGTGCTTCTCGTGTGACGAGCCACTCACAGTTGAAACGTGGAAACACATGTCTGGAATTGAATTTACGCCTGACACCACGCCGACAAATAATTGTAACACAAAGTATATCTTTTTTAATATTTTGAAACCAAATTGACAAGTGTAGTTTCCAAAGCGAAATAAAAATTCATTTCCCAATATGTTCCATTTTTTATAGGAATATTAAGATTGTCCTGCTTGGGAATTTCGGTGTTGGAAAAACCAAAATGATACAGAAATTTATGGTAATGTTAATTTTTGTATTCTGGTAAAATAAGGATATACACGAATTGAACCGTTTGTTCCAGCAACCTGAAATTGACACGGAACCCTTGCCAACAATATCCCCAGATGTGGTAAGATTAAAAATAAACAATAAGAAAACAGCATTAGTTTAAATGAAAATCAGTCCTTCTTTTAGTGTGATGTAACTCTAGGAGCTGACAGTTCCTTCCTCATACTTTCTTACATAATTTAGCAACAGTTTTCATACTTATCTATTATTCTATCTATTTCACATTCAAATGCGCTTATGATTGATTGTTTCAGATTTCCAAAACTGTTGGAATCGGTGGGATATTTTACAAAATCAACCTGGTAGGAATTAACAACTCAATATTACAGTAGTGGCTAGCCATTTTATGTTATCGTCCATTCTGCCCGTCTGTTCGCTCGCGAGACTCCAGGATCCACTGCACTGATTTGAATTCTGTTTTCGGATATCGATTCCTAAGGGTCTGAATAGTTTAAAGCAAATTTTAGATTTGCTGGAAGTGGCCTCCTTCGGGGTCAACAGGGAGAAATTCCAGCATTTACATAGGCTACGGGTTAAACTGTTATTCAATTTTGGGGACCCAAATTGAAATCCTACCGGATACAACTATTTTTTTTCACCTTTTTCAAATCAAAAATCTCAAAAAAATTCAAAAATTACATGGATGATTAGAATATGTTTAAAAAGTCAAAATTTTCATAACTTTATCATCTTCGATGTCCATGTCTAATACTTGCTTTTCAATTTTAAAAAGTCCTGATCCAAACCATGAATTTCTATAACTAAGATGGGCATACAGTTCAACAAAATTCAAAATAACACATTGTCAAAAGTTCAGAATATTAAAAAGCTGTTTCAAAAATTGACAATTTCTGTTTTGACTATTTTCAAAACCGTTTTGAAAACCATTTGAAATTCAATATTTACCACGTAGCCGTGGCTTATTTGTACCCGTGTTACCTATGGCATATTTTTATTAATAACTACGTATTTCCCCGTCACATAACACGCATCATTATTTGCTTGTACATGTTGGTGTAAACCCACAAACTTCAACGGATAGCTCATGCAAAAACTCAAGTATTGGGTATAATGAAGAAAAATTTGACGTAAAAATCGAGCTATACGTTTAGAGATTTGGGTTTACATGAGAATGTACGAGGAAATAGTGTTACATTTAGAACAGACGGGAATTATAGTAACTACCTTTCACCAAATTAATTTTTATTTGTTTATACAGTGGGACACCAGTGGTACCGAAAAGTTCAAAGGCGTAATGCGTCAATATTTTAGAGGAGCAAGCGGAGTTATTTTCGTATATGACATTTCAAGCATCGAGAGTTTGAAAGAAATTGAATTTTGGAATGAATCTTTCAATAAAGAAGCGGACGAGGATGCTATTAAATTCCTCGTGGGAAATCAGTTTTCCCCTCTTCTGAATAATTCAATAATATAATCATCATTTACATTTATTTAACAGGCCGTCGCTCAGAAATTGGACATGGAAAATTTTGAAGCTTCTGCACAAACTGGTAAAAATATTGACCACATATTTAGGGAGTTAGTGGAGCAAATTGTCATCAAGGAGACTGGGTTTTCCTTTAAAAATATTTTTAACATGCGTGGGAAAAATGCCGGATTTAGCTTGGACGAAGAACCAAATCCGAAGTCAGAAACGGGTTGCTGCTCTGGGTTTCGGCGTTGACTCTCCCGCGTAAAAGGAAGCCAGTACAATTGCAGCTCATTTCAAACATTTTCAAATATATTATCCAACGTAACCCAATGTAATTTTTGATTTCCGCGTTTATGTTTTTCCTTCTGTATTTATCTGTATTTATACAGATTTATTTTTGAAACTTGGATCTTACTTTCGCTGCAGCTGGAATACATTTTCATTATCTCAGGAGTGCTTGTGGATTAACTTTCCCGGAACAAGTCGGTTTCGTAATTACAATTGGCTGATTGGTTTAATAAATATTCATAACTGGTATATTATATGACTATCCACTCAAAATTCTTTATTACCAATTAACAAAACTTATTTTGCATTGGCTTAATTTGTTTTTGTTTCATTTGACACCTTGGCTTCCGTTTCTTTGAAGGACTGCTCGACTATGCAAATCACTTCTGGGTTATCGAAATTTGTTTTCTCCGGGTTTGGCAAATAATTTAATCTGTTGGGGTTTATATAAAGCTATTTTTATTGGCTGCGAATTAAAACACCCAAGCAAACGAGTAAAAATACCCAAGTTGGTAGACAATTGCACCGACCTAACCTAACCTAACCATAGAGAATTGAATATAAAATGTGGTGCAATTGTCTACCAACTTGGGTATTTTTACTCGTTTGCTTGGGTAAAATAATATATCCCCATTTTTATTTACTATTACTGCTTTATTACTACAGCGTCGTTGCATTGCAATTAGTTATTATGCGAAATAAACTAGTTCTTTTGCAAATATTGTTAGGTCGGCGGAATATGAATATCAAATACGGCTACGCTCAGCGTATTGACGTGTAAATATTACGTATTCCTTCAAAGTAAAATGCTGACATTTGATTTTGTATTATTCGAATAATTAATTTTGGTGCGATAGCAAATGCAAATGTAACTACAACATTGCATATAGATGTGAACAGAATTGAGTTTTTAAACGTTAACATTCCGCCTCTTGTGCCTACTATAACTGTGCAGCTACGATGTCAGGTTCTATGTAGTCGTGTTTTTATTTTTATTTCATCACTCCCTTTCTCTGCAGTTTGTACATTTTGCTTCAATATTTTCAAAAATCTGGTAGAGCTTTCATTAATTGTTCCAGCAACAAACAACGGAGTAAACAATTCAAATGAACGGATGAGACACGAAGGAAACATCTCATAGACCCTCCAGGATTTAGAATGTTGATTGTTGCATATAGAACAGAAGAAACGACCCTAAGAAAATACTGGGAAACCATTGGAGGTAGGCATGAAAACTGTAATTCAGATGCACATAGTAAGGCCTTAACGGAGACTCTGAATTAACAACGCTACCAGTGTCCTCATGTAAAGGTTCTCCTAATCCCTGAAGGCAAAGTGTCAAAATCATCTTGTGATAGTTCATTCAAGCTAGAACCTAAATCAGGGCTTTGAAGTCATGCAGGCAGTGTGCACGAATTCCCAGCAAAAACGTGGGTGAACGGGTCCTTGCTAAAGGTATTCTGTCGCCCCTTGCTATTGAAAGTCCACGGGTGCTTGCTAAAGGTAGTCTGCATCCCTTGAATTGCGTGGGCGCGCGGGTGCTTGCTAAAGGTACTCTGCATCCCTTGATTTGTGTCCATTCACTTGTGCTTGTTAAAGGTATTCTGCCACCACTTGTTATTGAAGCCGATAAGATACCTTAATGGGGACGCGGAGATAGCCTTCAAAATGTGGAATGACTTGGTTCAGTCTCTCTTGATTTGGATAATGCCCTCCAATCCATCTCCCAAAATGATAGTTTGTCGGAACGATTATCTACTACCTTATATCCTATCACGAATCCAGCTCAGCTTTCTCACTGGACGTTAGGAATTATGTACAGACAGGCGGGCGACAAGGGACTGTGTAACCTACCGGTTCAGTCAAAAGGTCTCATCACTACCGACATTCACACCTCTTTTCCTTTTCGACAACCCATGTTAGCGTTTGAGTGCAGACGGAATCGCACATATGAATACAAGACGTTTTATTTTTTCGGAGCTCACTATCACTTTACTGAGTCCACGGAAATTATTATGACAGTTAGAGAATGCCAACAGGTTGTAGATACCTATAAAGATCCCACTGGACACATTTTGACTTTAATTTCACCGAATATAGTGGGTACTCTGAATTCGCCCAATACATGGTACCAGTGGCCTACTTCTGTTTATGACACGGTGGACAATTACTACATCATTGTTCATAATTTGACGATCAATTCCGGAAATTTAGTAAAGGTAGACGGTCTCATGCCCATTGCTCCCTGTGACGTCAGCGTGGAATATTGTGACATGACGAAGTCGGTGATTGTTTGGGGCCGCCGTTATAAATTTTATCAAGAAGATCCAAAGTGTCAGCATTATGACTATATGGATCAGTCTTGTTTGATTGGGAGAGATATGATTCGGTGTCCCCATTTGGACTTAATTATTCATACGGCTTTCAAACCCTTTACTTGTGGGCACCGCATTGGTTATATCCGGATGGTTATGACAAACAACCGACGCGATGTTAATTTGACAACTCACGACGATTACATTCCCTTGAACACGGAATTTCAGCATTTGGCGGAGACGGAAGGTTTAGGTGCGACTTCGGGTTATTCCTTATTAGGTGTCCAAGTGGACATGTGTGACCCTTAAGTTTAGTAGGGATTGGTATATTTGATTATGCGTGGTTTTACTTATTACAGGGGACAGGTACTAACATTTGTGCATGTGTTGATTTATGTATATGTTTAGTTATACCATGATCCATGTTACGGTTATGTTAACTGTACGCTTACTTATATCCATTGAGTGCCCATAGCAACGTGAAGTCTTCTAACTTTTAATCTTTTCATGATGTTTGCAATTCTCACACTATTTTACTATCAAAGCTGCTGTACTTGTTCCAGACGGGCCAAACCACAAAACAAAATACAAAAATCACAAAAACCAGAAAATTGTTAGTTTTAAGTTTTCCTTTATATCTAACTCGGGTAGAAAATCAACTAAATTCCAATACAAAATTTCAAAACTTAGAAAATTAAGGAGTTTTCCAACAGTGGTATTGTGTTGTTTGAAATTCCTTTTCAAGGAATTTGAATGGGGCAGGGGGAGTATGTGAGCTCTCTCTCAGGGTGAGATGACTCACGAGGTCGTCGCTCCTTCAGAGCTTCGTCCTCTTCTCACCTCAAGTGGGGTGAGCTTGCTGAGGCCACTGGCCTAGGCGTTTCCGTGTTCAACCGGTTCTTTTGGGATCTCTCTCCACTTCCGGGTGGGAGAGAGATAGATAGAGTTGTGAGTGAAAGAGTCAGTCAGTTGGATAGTAGAGAGAAGCGAGAGAGGAGTCAGCTCACAGGCCCAAAGAGGGGCGTAGAGTGGCCTACATCTCACTCATCCCTCTTTGGGCCTGCCTCAGTCAAGTTCTTGTGGGAGGATACGGGGATTGTCGTTCTATTGTCAATAAATACACTACTCCTCCAGTTGAGTTGTTGTCGGGCGTGATTTATTGCCTCTGAGTCCAGGAGGTAGGGTAGGAGTTGGAGTTTGGGTGGTCAGTTAGCGAGCCAGTGTTCCTGTGGTGAGGTCAGCAGCGGTTGAGTCTTCCCTGGAGCATCGTTGCACGTGTGTATTAGTTCATCGGCCTGGACGACCTCTTCCCTAGCGCCTTGGATGCTCACAATTACCAAGAAGGTAAAATTTCAAAAACCCGAAAAGTTAATCCTACGGCACTACCACGAATTCCCGTACATGTCTTCTTATAAGACTTGGATACATGATGTAATAGTGCAGACATACGTGTCAGTATAGTCATCAAAATCCATTCAATAGTTCATATGAAATCACCCGTGTAACAAGTTTTACTGACTTGCATTTCAAAACAAATGAAAAATAGCAGTGAAGACAAATAAAATTCCGAATTACTCCGTTTCCGTGCTTGAAATAATTTTGAAAGTGGATCCCGCGAAAGCAATTCTGCCGTGAGGACTCATCTGGGGGGGGGGGGGGGGGGGGGGGGGGGGGGGGGGGGGGGGGGGGGGGGGGGGGGGGGGGGG
>JAQIWD010001717.1:0-11362 GCA_034694825.1 Anurida granaria | reverse complement strand
GCATTCATGCACAACTAACCTCCAATCTCAAGCTAGGCAGAGGAGAAGAATTGATGTCTTAACCACTGACCCAAGCTAGCTCGATAGTCTAAACACTTGTTTAACATAATGAAACATTTCAAATGCATTAACATCTTCTGGGGTCTGTTTTAATCAAATTGGGGCAAATTCATACAAAATCATTGTGCTTTATTTGAGGCAAAAATAAACAATCCGTTTTTGGGTTCCCCATTAATTTTCAACCTTTCATTTCATTACATTTCAAATCGCTTTATTTAACGTACTGTTCCCTGTCGTGGCAATGAAGCTGCGATCTACCCAGAGTTAGCACCTATTCTACTAAAAAAGTTATAGTTAATATTTAACAAATGTCTCCTTTCCTTTCTTAACCAAGTGGTTGAAGACAAGTTCCTGAAATCCTTTGAGAGAGAGCGGGTCAAATTTCCAGTATTTGGGAAGGGAGTTCCAAAATTTTATGGATTTGAATTGAGGAGAGTGACCAATGAATTGCGTTCGTCTGGAGGGAACTTTTAGGAGAGGGAAAGAGCGAGGGGATCGGGTGTTAGTGGAAACCTCATAAAATTTTAGTGGGTCGGAATTAGGGTAGGTCAAGGAGTTAAAAACGTTTGTCGCCTGATTCCACTGTATCCGCTCATAAATTGTGAGTATGTTAAGTCGGGAGAGTAAAGGAGACGATTTCAGGTGGGAACGATAGGAGGAATAAAATTTTCCTCTGCTTTCTCTGGTGCCTCGGAGAAAGTTGAGGCGTAGTTTTTAGCTCAGGAGGGGTTGGTAGGCATGTAGGAGGAGACGGTTGATTGAGTCTTGCAGAATTACAAATTCCAAATGGGAATGAATCCCCAAAATATCTAAACAAAAATCATAAATAGGGATGACAAAGGTTTTGAAGAGAATGGAAAACGGTTTAGGTGGAAGGAATTTGCAATTCGATAAACAAATTTATAAGCCTAACTTACGTTTGATTTTTTAATACAGTACGAATGTAGTGAGAGATTTAAGTATACTGCAGTGCCCGGCAGTCAGGCATAAGAACGTAAATTTTGAAGGAGCTTCATTACTCGAAATGGTGATAGCCACATTTCCTTTCACAATGTACGTAATACATAGCTATATGGAACCTGAAAATACAATTGAATAGAAAGTTCTAAAGCTAGATTTACGGTGTGCTTTTCTGAAAGGTATTCCAGGTACCGTCTGTGCCTCAATTTACTTGTAAGGCCTTAAAAAGTCTTGTCCATGATAGAAATCACAAAAGGGGGTTATGTGTTCCGCAAAAAGCACTATTTTTAATGCAATGCTTGGATTATGCTGTCGACACTCGTTATATTGCTGTTGCAGCTGCTTTTCGCCTTAGAAGTTATTGTTGACTAGCTACCAACCCCATTTCTCAAAAAGGGCCTTTACAGAAAAACTCTTCATTTTGACATAAATACAGTTTAGCTAAAATGAAGACGTGAGATATGTTCGTTATGACTTGTAACGCGGCGTTTTCCCCGAGGATAGTTTTCCCCGACACCCCCTTAACCCACCGCCGACAACCCTTCTACATATTCACCCCTACATTTCCAACCCGACACTCCCTATCTATTTCCCCACGACACCCCATACCTATTCCACCCCCCCCCCGGCATTCCTCTACATGTTTCCTCTACATTTCCCACCCAACAATCCCCCGACATTTTCAACCCGACCCTCCCCTCCCACTACCTACTACCCCACGACACCCCCCTCATCCCCCCAACAACCTTTCTACATATTCACCCCTAAATTTGCCACACGACACTCCCCCGACATTTTCCACCCAACACGCCCCGCCCCCATCTATTACTCCACGACACCCGCTACCTATCCCCCCGACATTCCCATACATATTCCTCCCTACATGTTCCGCCTGACACTCCCTCCGGCACGCCCCGCCCCCAACCTATTACCCCACGACATCCCCTACCTATTCCCCCCTGACATTCCCCTACATTTCCCACCCGACACCCCCAACCATATATTTCCCACCTCACACTCCCAACCATACATTTCCCACCCTACACCCTCCACATTTCCTACCTTACACCCTCCTACATTTCCCACCCAACACCCCTTACATCCTCCTACATATACCACCCGACACTCCCCCCTACATTTCACCCGATAAACCCCGTTCTACATGTTCCCCTGACGCGTTTCCCCTAAATCCCCCCGATACTTCCGCTCCCTGCATTTTCTCTCCGACACCACCACCCTAAAGTTTCCCCCGACATTTTCCACCCGACACTCTACCGATAAGCCACGTCCTACATTTTCCCCCCGACACTTCCCCCTACGTCCCCGCCCGACTTTTCCGCCCCATATATTTTCCCCGAGACATCACCACCCTACAGTTTCCCCCGATATTTTCCCCCTACGACAATAAGCGCTGGGTCAGCGATGTAGCGACTGGATTTCACTCATGGTCGAATACAGTCAGTTTGACGTCCTCTTTCAAACGATATGTCACATGGCTACCTTTCCTTCACTAATTATGTGAAGTGACAGCGCTAGGTCTGCGACGAATCGACAGGTCAAGGGGATGCACGGGTAGATACATTCAGTTTCAAGTCCTCGTTCCAACGATATGTCACATGCCAAACTTTCCTTTCATTTTTTTGAATTCACAGCGCTAGGTCAGCGCTGAAGCGACAGGTCAACATGTGACCTGGCCGGATACACTCAGTTTCATGTGCTCTTTCAAACGATATGTCACATGGCCACCTTTCCTTCACTTTTGTTGTGACGTCCCAGCGGTAGGTCAGCGATGAAACGGTAGGTCAACTTTTGACCTGGTCGGAAACATTCAGGTTAACGTCCTCTTTCAAACGATATGTCACATGGCCACCTTCCGTTCACTTTTTTTGAGGTCACAGCGCTATGTCAACATGTGACCTCTCCTATGCAAAGCGCTTTGACTTCCTAAAAAAAATGAGCTATCACTCGACCAAATCGGTTGGATGGTTTTAGGAGGAGTAGCAGGACAGACAAACAAACAGACAAACAGATGGACGATATTATATAGATTAATGGTGTTGATTGAAGCAAAATGTTTATTCGTTCCATCAAACGCCCTAACCCTGTCATTGGTCAATTCCTACAATTCGTTTCCACATTTTTGTTTTACAGTTTGACAGCAGGTATTTTTGCTACCAATAATCTAATGAGTAGCATCAATCTTCTAACATTCGCAGGAATTCTCCTCAGCCCCTATGACGTGGAGTTTGGACAATCGACTTTGTGTGACTTTGCAAAAGCTGTAGAGCACATTTAGTATTTCAGGGTTTAATCAATCATCATAATGTTGAAATGGCTCACTTTCTTACTACAAAGTTTGTTTCTAAATTCAGAATCAACTAGGAAGGATTTGAAGAACTAGCAGCACGTTCTGACAACGCGCTAAACGTTAATCACTACAATGGCGCTGCATTAGCTTACATTAAACTATATTACTTTAACAGTTGATGAACTACTCGACTGTGCAAATTCAAAATGCTGTATTCGAGTGCAGTAGCAAGGTCTATAATGTCTGCCGCTATTTTATACTTCAATTGCGCCGAAGAAATCCAAGCCCACCCAAAAAATGGCGTTGAAAATCTAAACAGTCGTACCCTACGATTCGCAACGCCACATCAATTCATTCCATGGTTCAAGGTCGTAAGGGATTCAACTGACAAAATTAAATTTCGCGGATTTGAGAATAATATTTTGGAGCACTCCTCGAAAACGTACAATTACTCATACAAGTATTTGCTATACTCGAGAGGGGCCGGAATTAGATTAACCAATGGCACTTGGATTGGGAGTATTGGGAACATTATCAGGAAGGAAGCTGATTTTTGTTGTCTTGGACGGATATATGCACGAAACCTAGGGACTCGAATTTTCTCGACCGCTTGGAAATGCACAACTTTTTTACTAGACAGCACGTTCTTACATCAGATCCAACAGTATTACAGGCTCCTACCAACCCACCGTATGGGGTCTAATATTTTGCTCATGTCTGGGAACAATTTTTGCGTTCTACATTCTTTTGAAATGAAGCTCAAGATAGAAAGGATTTCCCTCGTGGTATTTGCTTTGCTCATGGATCAAGATATCCCGATACCCAGGGTTGACCTCAATAAAATCCGATTCGTTGCAGCAGTTTGGCTGTTATTTGTCATTGTGTGTTCAACAGGCTACAAGAGCTAACTAATATCCTCCCTTACACATCCAGGGAGTCAAGGTTACGTGCCAGGCTCATTTGAAGAACTTGGCGCTCGTTCCGACTACGCGCTAAACTTTAATCACTACAATGGCGTCGCATTAGCTTTCTTTAGCGGGAATAATACCCCACCAGCCGTAAAAATTATCAGCAGAAGGCTTGTGGACAGATCAAGTCTAAAATGCATCACGGAAGCATTTTTACTGAAAAACATTGCTTGTATAACATGGGATACTATTGCAGAGCCATTCATCACCACAAATTTCACCCTTACCAACCCTGGAATTGTATATTACCAATCACCTGACCCAATTTATTGGACTATAAATGTACTTGGTTTTGAGAAAGGATCCCCTCTTGTTCAACCCTTCAATTATATTTTGGGAATGTATTTTGATGCCGGACTAATTTCAAAATGGACGCAAGATTTGTACATGGAAGAGCGGCGGGATAATTGGAAATTGGTATCTAAGACTCAACTGGAGCAAAAGGTTTCAAGTGGAAAAGGCCCATCTGGGAATATAATTTTGTCCATTCTCACTTGAAGCAAATATTTATGCTGTACCTGGGACTCTCCATTGTGTCAATGACGTCATTCTTAGCTGCTTGGATCCAATTTATGCTGGGATCAGGACTTCTAGTGCTAAAGTATGACAGTGGAATGAAAATCAGTGGAAATTAATCAGTGGAATCCGCATTTCCTACAGTGGAAAAATAGCACAGCCGAAATCCTATTCGGAGAAAACCCTTTGGTTCCAGTGGAATAGAAATAGTGGAAATTGTTGTAGTGGAATAATGTTTTATGTCTCAGTTTCCGCGGGAAGGAGGCAGGACTCCGTTTTTAAATGTTGCTTTTATCTTTTTGTCTACTTGTAACTTTCTGCGTCAAATTAAGGCACATTAATTATGTTTATACACATGAGAAGAGCAGCCGAGGGTCAGATTACTTCCGGTGTACGGATCGTACGGCGTGCCGTTGGCGAGCAATAAGGAATTCAGAAGGTGACGTCAAAGTGACAATAGATCATGGGAAAGCGGGTGTGTTTTTCCGAGAAAGCCACACCTCCCTTTCTTGCTGTCCTCAAACCTCATACTGGGGGGATTCTGGTCACTTTTGTATAGAAAAGGTAGACATAAATTTGGAAAATAATAAATCGATCCACTTGCTCCATTTTGATGATTTTGGTATGCCTAGACTCAGTTTTTTACAGGGAGGTTAGCAGTGGAATCTATTTCCCCGAAATCGGATACGTCTGACCTCAGGAGGTCACGAAAGACCGAAAAGGAAGGGTTACTTCGGGTCAATTAAAAAAGGAGATAAAACTAATCCTTTCCTCGACTCGGCGAGCTAATCCTGGGGTGACTTTTGAAAATTCTTGAAAAGAGAACCCTTTTTGGATCATTTCTACCTATATGTGACCGAAATATCAGAAAAGAGTTCTCTTATCAAGAATTTTCACATTTCGGGAAAATGGATTCCACTACTAAACTCCCTGTAAAAAACTGAGTCTAGGCATACCAAAATCATCAAAATGGAGCAAGTAGATCCATTTATTATTTTCCCAATTTATGTCTACCTTTTCCATACAAAAGTGACCAGAATCCCCCCTATTTGGCGGTTTTGCACTGTCAATCTCTCACAATGAGAAAAGAAGTAACCGCCCAGTTTGTGGAGATACGCTCATTCTCCCATGGTCTATTGAGCATATCTGCGAGACCACAGCCCTTGAGTAAGTCTACAAGTAAATCATCTCAGACTACACTATTTATGTGTTGGTATCTAACTCCACCTTTTGCTTTTTAGCTGTGACATTGTTGTCCTTCGACACAGAATTGCTGATCTCGCTATTAGTAACCCCAATCTACATCCCGCTAAGGTGCTTACCATTGCTAAAACCGACTTTCCAGCTGAGGTGTTTCAAGCTCTCCAGAATGATCATAATACAGCTAGAGGCATTCGCAAACTTCGTCAACCTACGGGAATCAAAGAAGCTCTCACTCGAGAGGAAATCATTCTGACGGAGGAAATGAGTAGCTTCAACGTACCTACATCGGAACTAACGTTGATCCACCGAAATACGTTCATAATTTCTGGAACCTTCACAATCGTGTGCTGAAGAGAATGCGATGAACGAATAACGTGGTTGAGGGCTGAAACAACAGAATCAACACATTAGCTGAGGGGACACACCTACCACTGCACCCGATGATGGATTTACCCAAGCAGGACCAGCACACCGTAATGGGAGCCTTGGAAATGCGCAAATCAGGCCAGAAGAAAAAAGACAGCATACCGACAACGTATGGTGGACGAGCGAATCCTTCACCTCATTCAAAACTACAAGGACAATGAAATAGTTGAGTTCTTGGAAGGGATGACCCATAACACCGTAAAAATAGGGAAACGCAGAGGAGGTCTAGGTCCCCATAAGAAAGTGGCTGACCCAATCCATGAGACTTTGACCCAGCCCATTCCAACAGTTCAAACCCGTCCACCCCCGCACCCCTTGCTACCGGTAAACGTAAGGCAGACTTGCTCTGGGGTTCGACATGCAATTCAGCTCAACCACCGAACGTGCCACTAAACGTGAACGCCGCAACTAACCCCACTTTAACTGTATTTACCTGCCACTGAGAGTGCTTTCAACATTTCATTACAGCGGCAACTCATCCGCGCAATTAACATCTCCAGTCTTTCAGACCAAAAACTGGCAAAAAGGAAGAGAGCATTCAGTGTCCTCCAATGTAGTTGACTCTAGTCAACAAAGTTTGGTTTTAAATCTAAATATGTCAGCAGTCATTTCACAACAACGTACAATAAAGTCAAATGCTCAAGCATACCAACCGGAGAATTACGTTGTGTGCCACACGACTCCAAAGCCCTGTGGAGTCCTTACTTTTTACAAATTTTGTCAACTTGACAAGAAGGTCCCTTCCAAATATTATCAAAAAGGTTAGGTTAGGTGCGCAGCACGCACATGTGTCATGACCTGCATCCCACAAAATATCATGGCAATACAAACATTCCTGGATGAGAAAAAAAAATTCCAAAAAATGCTGGCTCTAAAAATTAGAATAAATCCTGTGGCGCCCCTAGCGGGTAAATGATGAAGCTGAGGTAACAGCATGTCGCCACACGGGTATCACGTCTCACATACTAAATACCCGCAATTTTGATTGGCCCAAAAATGGCCAAAAACCTCAAAATCTGATAAGATCCTTTAAGAATTAAGATTAGGTCATTTTAATGGTAAGACCACGTAAGTGGGCTTTAAGTTGGATTAATAGCATGAGGATATCATATATCCCGGGGACTCTTATTTGTCATCCCCGATGTCGTCCGGAAGTTTTTTGAGAAAAAACCGAATTCGGTTAAGATGCAATACTAAGTCGCAAAATGCTCTCCTAAACATTGAATTGATTGCAGTGCAACTTGGGTTGCGTTTTTTGCTGCCTACAAAATTACTCCTGCACAGTCCTATAACAATCGTAAATTCGTAAATTAACGGCATTGGATTAAATACTCAGATATAAATCTGGATATGAATTTGGAACTTTACCTTCCTGTTGTAATGAACCTTATCACAAGACGCCCGACAGCAAAGATAGCATCGGGTCGCACATGAGGCCATCATCAGTACTACCGTCATTTCGGGTCACCTTCGACTTCACGTTCGCACGCAGATTCTACCCAGAAATTTTGGACCACGAATGTGAATTCCACTTGGTGAGGTTTTGAATAAAACGGACTAAACCCGTGAGTAAAAAAGTAGCGGCGTTTTGCTTTCCTATTTCGACTGTTAACTCCCATTTCCGGTTTTGTCCGGTGGGTTTTGGAGAAAACCCCGAATTCAGTGAATTCGCATATTGGTCATTTAGGACTTCGGATATGTCACGGGGACTCTTATTTGTCATTCCCAATATTAATCTTATATTTTGGAAAAAAAATCTAATTCAAATTTTTTGATTTTTCAGGTTGTTAGAGGTCACGGATGACTTCGGGACAATTATAACTTTGCGTTTCATGAAAAGTTAGAACAAACCTTTTTTCACCCCGAATTCGGATTTTTCGTGTTTTGGCCCGGAAGGAAGTGACTGAGGTCAATGTCCCAATGCCAAAAGTTGATGCCTTGGATGAGACGGACAACTTTTGTAGAGTACATTTTTCACTTTTTCGGTCATAAAAGTTGTTAGTTCCAAGAGGTGACCCCCGAAGGAGGTCACTTCCAGTCAAAAGAAATACGGCGTTAAAGCCTTGGTACAACATCCACAATGACATATCCAAACACATTTGAAATCGATCCAGTGGTTCCTGAGTTATAGACGGGGGACAGACGAAAATTGAGAAGAGGCACACGGACATCGTATGGAGATTCAGAACAGCAGTGAGGAACCCCGGGACTTTCGAAAATACTCCCTCAATAACAAAATAGTTGTAGTACTAACCCACACTAATGAATGTTTTGAAGTAACACTCACTGAATTCCAAATTGTTGGCATTTTGACCTCCAAAATTTGAAATATTTTAATAATATTCAAATATCATAGGGTCGACGAAGTACCTTTTCTGCCATTATGAGCTTTGTTCCATGTTTATATGGGCAATGGGAAATGTCGTTGGTAAAAGAATAATTCACATCGGACTGTTAAATTTTCTGCATTTTTTCTTCCGGTCACTTGCAGCGGATTATACTTAGAGTGCTACTAGCAGTGTCATGTAATTCACCGAATTAAATATGAAAAAATCACCTGCTAAGTTTCCCGCGTTTTCTTCCGTCACTTGGTGGGGCTGCAGTGGGCATGAGAATGATACTAGTAATGACTTCTATGCATTGATTCCAATTTCTAATAATATTTTTGAAAAACAATAAAAGTTGAGGAATTACCGGTACACATTACACATTTTCGTGCCCATTTTGGCGGGAGTATTGCCTCCAAATTGTAGCGTCACTTTTTACAGAAAATTATATGCACCCCCACCCCCCCCCCCCCCACTCTGTTTTCCAGCCTGTTCGTGACGCATTATCTTTACTTAACGTAACTTAAATGAAAGGAAAAAGTATCATCATACAAACAACTGAAACACAAACATGGTAAAACCAAATATCAAAACATTTTTAGATTTAACTTTTCATCATAATTTAAATTTAAATACCGGTACTTCTATTAGCATGCTGAAAGTTTACTAAAACTCGTGAAGAAAATCAAAATATTTGGATTTACTTCAGAAGATTTAGGTAAAATGGAAAAGAGACGAAATAACATACTTAAAATTTCTGAGGTTATTTAAGTAAATCGAAAAAATTTAGATTTTCTCGAGATCCCTTAACAAGTGTTTAAAGATGCTAATAGGAGGAATTAATTCTACACTAAATTAAGGAGCAGCGGATGCTTTTTGTGAAGTATGCAAAGAACAGAATGGATTTAATTAACTCTCAATAAAACAGCTTAATTTGGAGCATCCAAGCAGATAGGGTCAAAACCAATCCTAAGTTTATTCTTCGCAAATGCTAATAACTTCAATGCTTCCTACTATGTATACTATGCCGAACTTGCAAACGGTTTTAGAACCATTGGCTATTTTTAGCCGGTATCACAATTTCTGGGAGGTCGTTTGACAAGTATTGAGGTCTCCGGTTTTGTTGCTTTCTTTCAGTTTATAAATCATCAATTTAGTTTTATTTAACACGTGGCATTAGCCCAGTCACATATGGCCTATTTACGTAGTTCAACAATTCAACTCGCCGGGGAACCCTTTCTTCTGTCCAACCTCGAACAATCATCTCTATAGTTTTGGAATCGTGCCTTACCTTTTCGATCCGTATCTCCATTTGTACTTTTAACTGAGCCGAGTACCTTATTCCGACAAAAAGGAAATTGTACGCTGGCTGAGTCTGTTAATGACTCCCAATGCTTCACCAACGAACACAACTTCCCCCGACGTCTCGAAATGATTATTAAAGATAAATTTAGAAACAGCAGTGTATTAAATTGGACTGGAGGTGTATGGGTGTGATCTAATACGGGATTGATAGAACAAATGGAATTACCCAGGAATTTTGAAAACATGTCTTTAAACTTGGCAATAATTATTTCACGGGTTGTACTAAGGTACAAACCTAGTGTCAAGATTCTCACTGAAAACAACTTTGCTTGATTCTGAGGCGTGGGGCAGTTTTCTTTTTGCACAATTAGGTTAGGTTTTGCATTGTATGGACGAAAAAATGAACTTTTGGAAAGAACGTTTAAAATCAATCAGTCCACGTCGTTTACCTGCAGAGATTTCTCCGCCCAAACGATTCAAAATATTGATTACGATTTTTAAACGTTTAAGTCAAATCAACAATTGCTACTAGCAAGGGTTTTATAGACACCAAGAGATTTCCTTCACGACAACAAGCAAATAATACGTTAATGTCCCTAGTTAAAAACTGAACGTGAGGAAGGGGCAAAAGTCTTTGGATAAGCTTGAAAGTTCACAAGGTGAGAGTATGCCACTTAATCCGTGAATGGCAAGCAATCAATGGTTGTTTATAGAGTGTCAAAATCAATTTATTTTTCTTGTTAAATGGAAAACAAACTAGCTCCCTCCTATAAACCCCTAAGCTCCTAAGGTCCATAGGAGGAGACAATTTCTCGAAAATAACAAAGAAACATAAATCACACCAGAATCAAAATAAAGAAACTTAAGCTTGTAAAAGGCGAAGCGAAGCATAGTTTGCTTAATCCTGAACATAATGTGGTTAAGTGGAGGTGGAAAAAAAGATAGCGATGAGTCACATATTTCCGAATTTGTATCTGCAATAAATTACAGAGACTTTTCTTTATGACCAAAATTTTTTTTTATACCATTTGCTGCAGCGAGCACAGGTTGTTGATGGCTCAATTCACAAACGCCACCGGAAATGAACTTTTAGCGAGGAGAATGCCAAATGTGCAAAGAAAGATGATGATGACGATGAGACGAAGGATCAAATTTTATGGGGATTTATTTAACCCTTGCTAAAACTAATTGACACAGAATTGGGACAAGAAACAAGAAACAGGACTTGACTTGAGCTCTGCTGGAGAGGAAGTGTGGAGTGAGGACAAGAAAAGAAGGTGGAAAACTCC
>JAQIWD010001716.1:0-11368 GCA_034694825.1 Anurida granaria | reverse complement strand
AGGAAACCAGGCCAGCGCTCCGTATGCCAGAACGGGCCGGATGACCGCCGTGTACAACCAAAGTAAAATGTTAGGACGTAGTCCCCATGATTTTCCTACGGCTCTTCTACATTGGGCAAGGGCTATGGTGGATTTCCTAGCCCTAGCTCTACCATGTGGAGCCCATGATAGCTTGTTATCAATGAAGATACCCAAATAGAGAACCTCTTCCACGTATGGAATGGTCGCTCGATTTAAAAGCAGGGCTTTATTCCTCTGTCTGCTCTCTTTCCACTGAATACCATGGTCTGTGTCTTTTCAGCCAAGGCCCCTAGGTCCACTTCTTTGCATCATTTTTCAATGATGTTAAGTCCGTGTTGGACTCCACCCCTTACCACGTGGATGTCAAGGCCCATTTGCAATAGGCCCATGTCATCCGCAAAGGCGATAGCAACTGAGGGTATTGTTTCAGCCGATCCAATACCTCACTCACCAATAAAATCCAAAGCAGGGGCGAAAGTACCCCTCCCTGAGGGCATCCTCGCTCCACTGCCCTGGATCTTTTGATTCCATTTAATTCCGCCTCCACAGAGCGGTTCTCTAGCATGCAGCGCACCCATTGGATACAAAGCTCGCTGAGTCCATCCCTCCGCATGGCAGCAATTAAGGACCTTGTTGTTGCGTGGCTAAAAGACCCCTCTATGTCCAGAAAAACAGCAATGGCCGCCTCTTGTCCCCGAAGCGCCCGCTCCACCATGGCCACCAGCCTATGCAGGGCGACTTCCGTGGACACACCTCTGAGATAGGCACACTGACCAGCATCTTGGAGCCGCGCCAACAGTGTGGGGGTTCGCAAGCAGCGGTCCATTATCCTTTCCATGGTCTTTAGCAGAAACGACGTTAGTGATATCGGCCTCCAGGAGGAGGCCCTATCATAACTGTCCTTGCCAGGTTTTGGTATGAAAACCACTTTTGTTTGTCTCCACTTTTTTGGTACGTATCCTCGCACCAAAGAAGCTCGCATGATTTAGCATAGATGGAGGGCAAGGTCGTCGGGCGCACACATGAGCATCGCCGGAAATATTTCATCGGGTTCTGCCGCCTTGTATGGCCCAAAAGACATCATAGCCCTTCTCGCTGTCTCCACTGTGATCACTTCCAGTGCCTCCTCAGGATCTGGCCACAGATCACCCGTAGTGCCGTTTCCCCATCTATTTGCATCGGGTGGAAAATGAGCATCTAGGAGGTAACCAAGTGTGTCCTCTATCCTCATGGTGTATTCACCATTTGTTTTTTGCAGCTGTCCCAGTCTCACGGTCGGGTCCGTCGCTAGTATTTTGTACAGTCGTGAAGCCTGTGGCATGCTCCGAGTTTCCTCGGTGAACTCCCTCCAAGACTTATTTTTTTCTCTTCGAAGGGCCTTTTTGAAGGCCCTCCGAGCTTCTTGCATTTTAACACATGAACCGAACGAGTAGATGCTGGCCACATGCATCCTATCAGCTTTCCTGGCAGCTGTCCGAAGGGTTGTTAGTTCCCTTGTCCAGTACCGGTTTTGATTTCCTCTTGCCTTACTACTAGTAAGAGGGCAAGAGTCTTTGAAGGACGAAACTAGAATGCCACCCTGTCATCCAGTTCATCACAAGACAAAATTTCCGATCGAAGGACTCCGATTAACCTAGACTCCACACCTTCATTCTACATTAGCCACTGTGCCCTTCTCCGGTTCCGATAAAATGCCGGCTCCGTGGGGCAGAGGGCTATTTCGTAAAGTACGTACCTGTGGTCTGAGAAGGACCCACCAGGCTCCACTCTCCAACTTTTAACTCCCAGTCTCAGTCTCCCGCCCACTCTTGTCCCGCATCCCAGTGGTGGCCAGCGTAATGTCAATGACCTCCCGCCGGATTGCGTTTACAAAGGTCGGTCTATGACCCCTGCTTAGCACCTGCAGATCCGAGCCCACCAGGAAGTCCAGAAGAGCCTCACCACGCAAATTTATGTCAGAGCTCCCCCAAAATTTATGATGGGCATTTGAATCGCAGCCAATGATAAGTGGAACCCACTGCTCTCGCAGTGCTCCACCAATGCTCTCAGTTTCTCAGAAACCACCTCTTTGTCGTACGCAAGGTACACGGAGGCAAATATCACCTCTTCTCCGGTTCCCCATGTTGTGCTCACTGCCGCACAGTCTCCATCACTGAAGGCTGGCAGTGGCCAGTTTTTCAGATTTTCTGACATTAGTACACATGCCCTTGGACCGTGTCTGGTCGGGGTAGTAAGCCCTTTTTGCGGTAGCCCACACACTCTTCCTCTCACAATGTAGGGCTCCTGTATAAGGGCAATATAATTTTCGTGTTGTCCAAGGCGGCGTTTCAGCTCTTCTGTGCCCGCCTTGGAATGTTGTAGATTTATCTGCACAATAGGTAGCCTTTTGCCTCTACTTCCCATTATGGCATTTGGCTCCTTCCTTCTTACTAGCATCGGCACCGTTGCCGTGCCCTGCGTCGTCAATATACCTCCACCCAGAATTGGGAAAACTGCCCTGTGCCGTACCGGACTTACGGCCCTGCTCCGCACAGTTAACACTTCCCAGTTTTTGCAATTTAGATGGCCGCTCCCCGATGCCTGTCGCAAGAACCAATGACCAAACTGTCAAGCGCGCCCAGGGTAAATTCCCAATTTTTATTTATTCCAATTTTATAATGATTGATGCTCACACGATTTGTATCCATAAGTTATATTATATCCCTCCATTTAAAGGCCCACGGTGTGCCTCTCCCTTTTTGGGTTTTTCTCCGTCTTCCTTGAAGCGGAGCCGACCAATCCCATTCCAAAGTTGCATCTCTTTCTCTGCCCCCTTCAGATATTTGACTGTTGCGTCGTCCACTCTTAAGAAGAGGGTAAACCCCCCATCCTTTGCAGGTGCAGCCGCGTCCCATCGCCACTTGCCAGTGTCAATGGCATTCTGCTTTGTAGGAGGAGTGGTTCCCAAATAGTGAGTTAACACCTTGACCAGTTTCGGTCCCACTACTCCCACGCTTGGAGGTGGTGCCGCAGTCACAACGAAGTTCCCCCCACTGATCTGCGGCCCCATTCCCTCCGTCCAAAGTTTGGTGGCCTCGTCCCCACACTTGATGAGGATCCGGCTCCCCCTTACTTCGCAAGTTTTCTCAAACTTGAGGGGTATGTCCCTGCACTTTAGGACTCTACCCTCAAGCTCCTGACAAAAGATGCCCCCTTCCGGTCCCAATGCAGCCTCCTGATTTCCTGTGGCCTTTCTGGCCACTCAGAGAATCAGTGATTGCATGGCCGCAGCTTTGTGGTAAGGACCTTGTCCATTTGCTCCAATTTCATGATTTGGGTCGGCCGCCTTCGCATTCCCAGCCTGGTAGAGTTTCCGATGTGCATCAGATCCTCTCCCACGGCGAGGTGTTGTAGTGGCAGGCCCAGGCTCATCACTCCGTGGTTCTCCGTCGACGGTGTCTGTAGTAGTAGTAGTCGTAGTAGCCGCGTCAAGTCGCAACCGCTTTGCCCTGAGACGTCGGTTCCTCCTGTTTACTTTGGTGCTGGAGCCACTGCCGGGTTCAGAAACGGTATTGGAAGTTCCTGTAGGCTCCTTTCGCTTTTGTCCCCTTCCCATAGCTGCACCCGTGGTCCATGTGACTGCTTCCGTTGTCCGCTAATCAAATTTGTTCATGCCCTCCCTGTGAAGGAAGAGATACTTTTTAGTGGGAGATTCCCACCCAGGTTCTCCCCAGAGGGGAAATGTACTTTACATCATACGGCAAAGGGTACTGGGTCATTTGGAATGACCACGGTACTCTGCCATATGTTCTCATTGTGTGTGGGAAATACGCCACTTCTGCCCTTA
Organism: Anurida granaria; assembly: GCA_034694825.1. NCBI lineage: Eukaryota > Metazoa > Arthropoda > Collembola > Poduromorpha > Neanuridae > Anurida > Anurida granaria. The sequence goes on along the minus strand of JAQIWD010001716.1, from coordinate 7,521 downwards.
TTCCCCTATTTGTGAATGTTACATACCATGCCGGGTCAGTTGGTTGACCCGGAGGGTCACTGTTTGGAGTCTCCTGCCTACCCGCATCCGTAGTGGCGATTCCCGACTGACCTACGTCCATTTTAATTAATTTGGAAATTAATTTGAGAGAGATAGATTTAATTGCGTGTTCCTCTTTTGAAACCCGCAAAAAGTAATAGTTAGCTATTATTTTCGACGCAACGTTAGACAATCGAATAAATAATTACACTTTTAACGTCCTGGCAGAGCGAGATAAGAAAACAGAGAATCATCCTAGCCGCTGTGGGGAGTTAGGTTTAAGTCGACGTAAATATTTGAAAAGTTCCTTCCTCGGATACATCTGGAAATTGCAAATAATTGTATTGCAGTTGAAAATTAAAATACTTAACTTGAATTTCGTTCGCATCTACCAAATACTTATCCTGATTAATTCCATACCCAATCGACAAATTTTTAGAGACCCACTCGGAGAATGTCATACTTCACAAATTCGTTAAGGATACCATTCTATAATCCAGTCACCGACCGTTTCTATTGCGCGATTTAAAATTCCTTGAAGAATACGGAATGACTCAAATCGATAGACATAGATTGGGATTAAACTAGTGATGGGAAGTTTTATTAACCTTTCTCCGTATGAAAAGTCATCGGAATTCCTTAATACTGTATCCGCTCATACTCCGTTTTGTAAAACAAGATGCTTGGAATATAAGAGATTTTATGGCATGATGGCTGTGAATAAAACACAAAGCATAATAATTTTGGATTTTGATCAGAAAACTCTAAAATCAAAATATGGTTTGGACACATCACATCGCATCACAGTCGATTTTATGAGAAAGTTAGGAGTTAGTTCGTGCTTGACAATTTTTATTTTATTCTCGTTCTATTACTTATATGTACAATTATGTGTGTTTAATGTGTTTATTTATGTGTTTTATGTGTGTTTTATGTGTAATTATATGTATAATATTTAAGCACTATAGTTTATAATATGGCTTAATGATACTTGCTAGTTCGACAAGTTTAAAGTATTAAAATTGGCTAAAATAAAAAACTGAAATTCTGCAGTAATAAATTTCCAGTGCGAAAGTGGTTGTGAAGCATATTGTATTATCACTGTTCATGTTCATTCCGTAAATTAGCACTCAACAACTACTACTTTGATCACTACAAATTTAAGTTCATTCATCATCCTCTATTTTACTAATACGTTCGCTGTGCTACATAATATTTTCGTGATGATTGGCATATTACACAAGGAAAATAAGTTATTGTTGATAGATGAATCCTCGACAACGATTGAGTTCGAAATTAAAGTCTTATGCAAACTTTTAAGTGCTTATAAGTATATTAATGAGGTAGTCGAATAGAAGACGAAAATATGTCCTTGGGGTGGAGCGATTGAAGACATAAAAGCTTCGAACCCGTATTCCTAGTGGACGTAATCCCCTGACAATACGAGTCTGTTCAGACTGGTTCGTGTGCGTCATCCAGTGAGAAATTAATTTAGTGCTCCACATATTTAATTGGGCACCGAGGATTATAAACATTGAAATTACTCCACTCGTGATTAAGAATGAGCCTACGCACGCAGTGTACAAGCGACCATCGATTACACCGTACTTCCTACTTATTACAATATAGGCCTGTATGAGCCATGCAATTGCTAAAAGAGTTACCACCGCTGGAATGTGGAGACATGAAAAGCAACCATTGTAGAGTTTATTTATAATTTGATGTCGTCGATAAATTGGAGCAGAGTCGGAAGATCGAAACCTTCAAACAATTATATCATTAAAACGTGTAACCATGTGTGATTCAGTTCAGTCGAAATTTCAAACCTGAGTAACTTCATGGTCTTCGTTGAATGTAGCAAGTGGATTAGAGTAATAAACACAAAAAAGATTCCAAACCCGACGTAAAAGTAGAGAATGTATGTGTCCAAAATGGCGAAAAGAAAAACAAAACCAAAATTTCTATATTCTTTTGGGACAAAATAATACGAATGAAATGGCTCCACTGGGAACGCTATTTCGAATAAAAATACAGCAAAGCAATTCCATGTTAACCCTGCACTACAAATTTTTGCAAAGTTTTCAACCCCATAAATAACCGCTTTGAATTCATGCTCTAATGATTCTGAAACCAAATAAAAGACATTAATGATTAATGTGTATTGCAACGACACTGCAGATCATAAGATACATTTCCACTATGTAAAGTTATTGCTTTCACACTACTAAACTCATTCATATGTAAACACTTACCATCTAATTTATTATCATCACCCAAGATCTGATTTATAGTAAACACAATCGCATCCAATTGAAAACCAACACCGCTATGTATTGCAGATGACGTGATAAGCGTCGTGGCGTAGAAGAATGTAAGTATGGCCTCCACAAATTTTAAAGAAGGCTGATTAAAATGGTGTTGAATCAGGACAGAAATCAGACAAATTAGTCTGAGGTATGTCAACGCCAGGCCGCACAGCCACAAAGCCTGGCCCTTTTTCGAAATTAATACACAATGTTTGTTTTGAGAAAACGTAATTGGAGAAATTCCCAATATTGACAAAAAAGATACAAGCTGGGCAATATATTTAATTTGAGAACTTTTATCGGCTCTGCTTTTGTTGCGAAACTTTTTAACCCTGAATCTGAGCTCATTGAGGAACGAGCTCAATTTATTAGGGTATAAAAGGCACTTGCAATATTTCATTTTTTTTTTTTCAAAAGTTTCCAATTCTTCGGAGTTACTTAGATGGGTAGCAGGCAACAGCACAACACAACTGGTTAACAGGATTACAGTCTCACTGCTCCGAACAAATGCACAATTTAGAAAGGAAGGTCTAGGTTTTCCTTCTATTCTAAAAGTTTCTGAGAATAGTCGAGATCCGTAAATATTGCAGGGATTAATCAAGCGTTTCTTGTTCCGATTGCTTTCCCTAGTAGTAAAAGATTAATGATATGAACCCTACATCAGAGTTGGTCATTTTCATTCAAGGTTTGAGTCATTTTTGAAGTAAATTATGAAGGAGCGATCCAAATTTTTGGTTTCAATCTATTCAAAGCTCCGGGGTTGGAAAGAGGTTGAAAAGCTACAATTAAAAAGAAACACAAAATAAGGTTAGTTGTATTAAAAAATTTATTCAGTCGCCATGTTGATCTCAATAATGCATGCTTCACGGTCATTTCTACTTGGATGATGAGATTCCCGAGGCTCACAAAATGGTATTGGAAAACTTCCCACCGAAAGGTAGAATTCCTTTTTTATTCTCAATCATTCAACATTCGTCCAAAGAACTTCCTCCTCTTCCTCCCCTCCTCCACAGAAGGGCAACTTTGCTTGCCCTCCTGTGAATGTGATGGAAAAGTAAAAAGTAGTTTTCCCCTTTGGAATATTAATTGTACCTTATATTATAAGCTTCATATTCGAGTCCAGATGCCATAGTTGGTTGAAGTAAGTTACGTCGTATGTGCGTCTGACTATGGCCCTATTTGTCAATGTCCTATGGTAAACACCATCTGGGTCAACTTGTCGCATGGCAATACGAACAGCTCTATCCGGGACCTTGACTCCGCCTGCCAGTAAAAATCCCTTCATGCGCTTGTAGCCCGTGTTTGGAAATTCATTCAGGATTGAAGTAATCTTCAGGCATAGGTCCTCGTAAGTGATTTGAGAGTAAGAGTCACGAGCCTGTAACAAATTATTGCTTAATATGTAGCGCTACATAGAGTCGTGACTTCCGATTTGACACTTACTGTGAGTCCAGCCTCGTTCAGGCGACGCTTAATTGTATTCAGTGATACGCCATACAAGCTTGCGATGTCAACCACCTTGAACTGCAAAGAAAGAAGAAATTCAATGTTCTGCAGGGGAATACAAATTTTATTCCCGTGTTCAGCAGTGCCATTTGACACAAGCAAATCCACGGCCCTTGTAGCGATTTCTATCGCAGAAACCCTCCATGGTAAAAGTTGGGCAAGGTCGTTTTCTTCCAGCGCCTGGGCAAAAGATTCCAGTTTTGTAATAAGAACGTCTACTGGCTCCGCACTATTTAACAGCTGGTGGCACTGAACAAGTGTATTGGTAATTATACTTAGAAAATCTTCCATTTTTGGAAGCTAATTTAAAATTACTAATTTAAATTGGGAATTATGTGTTTTTAAAAATTTTATTGGCGTAAATCATTCTCCAGATGATACAAGAGTCGGAAGTGGAGACGCGTAGGAGATATTGGGAAAACAAATCCTAATGTGTGGGGGAGAATATTTTAGAAAATGCTAAAGTTCCGACATTAGCCCTAACGTGTGGGGGGAACTCGGATACTAATTCCTAATGTTTCCACATTAGCCCTAAGGTGTGGGGGGAACTCGGATACTAATTCCTAATGTTTCCACATTAGCCCTAATGTGTGGGGGGAACTCGGATACTAATTCCTAATGTTTCCACATTAGCCCTAATGTGTGCGGAGAATCCTAATGTTTTCTGGGCCAAAATTCTCCTCATATTGGAATGGAATGGCGCTCGCAGGGAATCTCACACCCAATCTCGCCAGCAGAGCTTTGTACTATTTCCTGGGTTGCAGCCTTTGAACAATTAATTAATTAGAAACTTAAAAATATTTAAAATTTAGTTTAGCCCGTAAATTCATACCTGAGTAACTTCATTGTCTTCATCGCAGGCAAGAAGTGAAATAATGCAATAAACACCAGAAGAATCCCAAACCCAACGTAAAAGTAGAGCACGTAAGTGTCGAAAATCGCAAAAAGCAATACCAAACCAACACTTCCGTATTCTTCTGGTACAAAATAATACGAAATAAATGGTTTCCGGGGGAATGCTAGTTCAAATAAGAATACGGCAAAGCAAGTCATAGTGAGCGCCGAACTATAAGATTTGCAAAGGTTTCAATCGCTTTCATAATTGTTTTGAATTCATGCTCATACATTTCTGAAATCAAATGAAGCATTGTAATGTCGCTATAACTTATATTTTCAAGAACTTCTTTCACTGTAGCAGAAATTCTACAAATTTTATTTCTCACTCCAAATGGTTAAGAATTTTTGGTAACCTAATAAAATTAGTCGCTTACCTTCCTCTTCCTCTTCTAAAATCTGGTTTGCGGAGTATGAAATTTCATCTAATGTCAAGATGACCCCGCTATGAATTACCGATGAAAGCAATAGCACGACAGCGTGGAAGGACGGAATGACAGCATCACCAAATTTTATCCATTGATGATCAAAATAATATTGAAATAATACGTAATCAAGGAGTATTAGTCTGGGACATGTCAACGTAATGAGAAACAACCACATTGCCTGCCTTGTTTTTGAAACAAAAATACATTTTTTGTTTGGATAAAATGTCAGTGGTGAAATATTTAATATTGATAGAAAGGTTGCATATTTGGCAATAAATTAGATTTGAGAAACTTTCTTGGCTTGTATTTTGTGGTCAAGAAAGCTTTGGTGTTAACTTTTTCATGTTTCGCTTAATTTTGGGTTTTAAGTCAAAGTTAAATTTATTGGCACGAAATAGGCACTTGAGAATTTTCATTTTTCAAGCTTCAAAATTAGCTAGTGTTGTTGGACGGAAAGCAAAACGGGTGTGAATTTATTAAAATCTCAATTTTAAAAAGAAATTCACAATCATGAATCAAAACTCTAAAGTGTTCTGTTCTTAATAAAGAATTTTGATTCCTGAGAATACAAGAAATTCGTGAATATTACATGGATTTTGAATGCATTTATAGCATAGGATATGTACCCAGTAAAATGTTGGTTTGGGAGTTTGTAGTGCGCCTTTTAGCGTTGACACAATTTGAAAATACATTACGAAAGACCAAGCCAGCAACAATGATTTCAATCTATTGCAAACCTTCGACGTCAACCGAGAAAATCAAGATGAAAAATGGACATGGAACAGGTTTGTTTTATTACACAATTGGACATCATGTCTAGACTCAGTTCATAAAATTCCGAATTTTGACAATAGGATATTTCAAATAAACATACAAATACTATCTGGATTAGGAGGTTCCCAGAGCTTAGCAAAAATGAGATTGAAGAAGTTTCGACAAAACTATTAAAATTAAAACTTGTAGTCAAAACTTGTCGTTTAAAGAGTTTCGTAATCTAATCACTCTTTTCTGTGATGGCTTTAAAATTGACTAAAATGTAGAAGTTCAAAAAAGGCAAGCTGGCACAGGGTCCTCGAATGCACATGGATAGCGATGGATGAAGTTAATGTACCAACAACCTCAACCTCGGCTTGGGTTTTGTACTCATTCCATAGAGATTATATTTGAAATTTTTGTAAATTTGTCTTGAAAAAATATAAGTTTACCAATTCCATGAAAACAAGTCGTGAAATGTCGTGTTTTCAGTCAACAGGAACTACAGATATCCAAGATTCTTTATAGATATATATATATATCAAGACTTCTTTATAAGGGTGCCCAATATGTATTTTCTGCCTTGCTGCAGGCCGAACCATCAGTCTCAAAAATCCAAGCTATACGTCGTTGGAAAGCTTATGTCAAAACTATACCAGGAGAAGTTCAAAACTATTTTTTATTGCGCATGCGCAGATCGCAGCGATTTCCGCAAAAATTGCAGATGAATTCCATTAACCAAGTATTGCAAAAAAAAAAAAATTACGCAAGAGGATTTTCGACGCTGAATCCAACGATGTAATCCGTTTCAAGATGTGACTGCACGTTTCGGAGATATAAAAGATCAAAGTCAAGTGATTTTCTGTGCGGTTCGGTGGGATCTTCAGATTTCTAAAATAATTTGACGGCCAACCATATCCCCGTAACCATAGCTCGTATCAAAAATCGAAATGCATCATTGGATTCAGCATCGAAAATACTATTGGGGCTACCTCTCAGGTCAAAATGTTTTAAAGGTTTGCTGTATGATAGATGGATAAACTTGAAAATTTGGAGATTTTTTGGGTAAATCGCTATAATTCGCGCATGCGCAATAAAAATAATAATTATGGAATTTACTTATTTTAGTTTTGACATAAGCTTTCCAACAACGTATAGCTTGGATTTTTACGACTACTGGTTCGGCCTGCAGAAAGGGAGAAAATACATATGGGGCACCCTGTAGTTTAGGCGAAGAGATATCAACAATTTTAATGTTATAGGACCCTCTCACCAATTAATTCCATGAATAACTTACAGCCATGTCTGTTATTTGTATTGTTATTATTATATCAGTAGTTGTCCATGCATTTATCGGGTAATTATGTAATTTTTATTTTACTGAAATAATCCTCCAAAGATTCGAAATTCCACATTCCGCATACCCTTAAGGACAAAGGATAGGAAAAGGTCTAGAGGTATCATGATTAAATAGAACAGCAAAATTAATTAAATCTATTTTATATGGTTTAGGTTAGGTTAGGTTAGGTTAGGTTAGGTTAGGTTCCTTAGTTCCTTAGTTTTTATGATTTGTGAATCTTCCTCCATTAGTATCT
>JAQIWD010001715.1:0-11369 GCA_034694825.1 Anurida granaria | reverse complement strand
TGATTAGTTGGACAATTTTAATTTTTTACCTTCCCTCGGGCAAGAGAGGCTACACAAAAGAAATGCTTTCGGGTTCGCATAGATTTGGGTGAAAAGAGATTCAATCAGATTAAGGGTGTCATCTCATCTCTCATCTAACCCCAGCAGGAGAGGAGGAACGGACCCACATCAGCGTATTCCAGGCGCAAAACGATCATCTATCCCCGTACGTCCATGACACAGGGGTAGGACCCAACCAGAAGAGCCGGACAGTTGGTGACCCGCTACCGAGGCCGAGACCATGAGACGCCCGCCCCCTCCGGATGGGCCACAATGGACCCATCCGCGTCACCCCCAGGAGTCAGTCAATGTCAGTGTCCCCGCCCTCTCTCAACATGTCAGTCCTGATCATCGCATCTCATCCTTCAGAAGAGGAGGATATTGACCCTATCATCTTCGGACCACGGGCAAGGAGGAATGCCATAGTATTGCCAATGAGCTCAGTGCGTCAGGGGTGACATGCCAGTTTCCCTTTATTTGCCCTGGTACGCTGTCGCTACGAGAACCCAGGAAGGAGGAGACCAAGGAGGAAGATCATTTTCCACATTTCCTCATCAATTCATCACCGACACCACCAGCGAGAGCGAATTGAGGGGCTTTGGAAGTAAAAAGATGTAAGAGTCGATTATTCATTCAATCTCAACAAACAATGGGAGCTAAGGAATCAAATTCAACACATTCCACATTCTTCTTCGTCCCTTTTAAGTCCTCCAGGTGTCGAGGGTCATGGTTCCGAGGTCAAAGTTGGACCGTCTTTATTCTTAAGTTCACGTTAAACGCCATGAAAACGACGGTCCACCTTTGCTCGTCCCGTACGTTATCCCACACCCAAAATCCCTTAAGTAGGCTCCTCCCTAACTGTGAGAAGGGAAGGATAATTTTTGTGTAAACTTTTAGGAAGAACAAGTTGACCTTACCTGCCAAGAGACGCGGCTTGAGAGATTTTCCACTACGAGACGATACTCGGTTCGAGTTGGAGGCCCATACCTTTGCCAAAAATAGAAATTTAAATAAGGTAACCAATTCTTGGAATTTTGGAAAGTGATAGAAAGTTGCAGTAAAGATTAAGCAGTAAGTTGTAAAATATTGATGGAATAGAGAGTAATCAAACACGCATGCGACTATTTTTGAGCCATTTCAGAGTATACTGGAGTGAATCTGGAGGAGTAGCTGCACGGAAGGAGCGGATGAGACTTCACTGATAACGACTTAAGTACACAAAGTGTTAACTTTTGATCAAAGAAGAAGGTCGGGCGTTATAAGATTACATGAACTGGTCACTGGAAAGAAATTAAAGTGGGTTGTGTCTAAACGTTCCTTTAGTAACTTACTTGTCGTTACCACGCGGTGGTCCTCTGGAATTACGGTCTGAACCACGGCCCATAGAACGACCACCGCCCCCCATCCCTCCACCACGACCATCTCGTGGTACCCCTCGGGCACGCTCCACGATAACTCTGAAACAGCCAAAAATAACCACACGGTATGAGATCCCTCTCCAGGACTCACGCCTTGTCTCCTTGCTTCCCACGGTCACCACCGCGACCTCCGCGGTCACGGAACCCACCCCCACGGTCCCCTCCTCGGAAACCGCCACGGTCACGGTTACCCCCAGCTGCATGGGCCATTTCCACCCTCACTCTAACAACCCACCCAAAAAAATCCAGAGATTAGAAATTGCAATTGTAAAAGTTGGGATCACCACCACCACCACGTTAATTCTGAAAAAAAAAAAGAGATCTTCCCTTTGACCTTTTCTGCCTGCGCGCCTCATGCAATTGCAATCATTTTGGGCGTGCAGAAAGGCAAACAACTGTGGATAGCAATAAATTAACATTGAGAAATTAAGAGGTAACTTACCGCTCTCCTAAGAGATCCTTGCCATTCAGCTCGTAAACTGCATCGTCAGCATCCCTGTAGTCATCAAATTCCTGGAAATACAAAGAGAATGTCCACTTTTGTTAATTTCTGTCCATTCTTGACCTAAATGCAACAAAAGGGTAGGAAAGGAAGAAGATCAAAGTGCATGCAAAAAAAGGTCCGATAAACACCAAGTAGGAAACAAGTTCTACTAAAAGCTGACAGTTTTTCAAGTTAAATGAAATCGTTAAATGCCGAAAGTGCAAACGTTACAAGTTAAATCATGTCCAGGATGAGGAAACTACGAGAGACTGGAAAGGAAAATGGAACTCATGGATCAAAATCTTGGTTTCGTTTTCCATCGTCGCTTATTCGGAACGGACGGACGGATTCCGGCTGGGTGTACAAGCGCTTGGACTTGGAGGACCACCGGATTAGGCTCACGGTCCGGCACCGGTTGGTGTTATTTTTTGGTAAACGCAACCCCCCGTCGCTCGGACCGACCGACCCAAAATAACGGACCCAGGCACGCACGGATACGGAACCTGATCTTGCCACAGAAGAAAACATTAGTTGGTCAATTAGTAGCCTCTGGTAGTGAACGATTGAGGTCAATTTAATTAAAATAATCAGTAACTTTACTGTAAGAGTAGCGGAGCGTACTGGGGTTCGTACATCGGTGGTCTCCCGTACGGTCGTGCGTGGTCAATTTAGATTAGCAGCGGCAGCGGCGGTTGGATGATGAATGGCGGAACAGGATTGAACGGGTCAAGGTTCAAGGAGTAATGTAGGCAGCCAAAGAAAAGGAAGGAGAGAATAAAGGTAGGTAAGAAGTAAGTGTCCACTTACCACAAATCCATATCCATTCTTGATGAGGATATCCCGGATCCGTCCATATCCCTTGAAGAATCGTTCCAAGTCCTTTTCTCGTACACCGTACGGAAGACCACCGATGTAGACCCTAGTGCCACCCATCTCCTCTTGACCAGTAACTTTGTCACTGATGAAATGAAAGATGACCTTCTTTGGCTACTAATTGATTAAGTTCCTGTTTTCTTCCTTGATTGATGAATAACGACGGTGCGGTTCTCTGGCTGGAAGAAAGGAAGAAAAAGAAATGTCGACCGTACGGCGGAATTGAATGGCATCTGAAGGAGGAGCCCAAAATAAATGCACCCTTCTCCTTCTTACCCTAACACCCTTCTCCTTTGTACTAAAAGTAACATCACGAAAGCATTCAGCCAAGCATAGAATTTTGAGAAGTTTCTTTTGCTACTTTTCTACTCGGAGGAAAAAGGGAAGTAAACGGATAGCATTCTCAGAAGGTTTTGGCTAAAGATAGCACACCAAAATTTGACCCCGACACCAACGACACGTTTTTTTTTGGTGCATGAAATGTAGTTTCTCAATATAATTTGAAAATTTAACCATTTTTTACTGGACATCGTTTAAGAATTCAATTTTCACGTGGCTGCCGAAATAATGTGCGGGGTACAACATTTCGACGGCCAGGATTTTTATAAAACTTTATTTAAAATTTTGATTCAGAAACTCAATTCCGAAGATTGCAGATAAATTAGTATTTTTGTAAACTCATTTTGGAATCCAGTAAAACAAAACTGTTTTAAAAAAACTGCAAATTTTCCAATTCCGCCTTAACTTTCGCATAAATAAATATTATAAAAGATTCTAATATTTTCTTACAATTAATTTTTAGTAGTATCTGTATTATTAGTTAGCGAAAGTGGGAAATTACAGTACTTCAATATGTAGCGTACGTAGTTTACGTAAAAAAAATTAATATTTTGTAATTCATTTTGTGAAATAAAGTTGTCATCAATCCTGTTAAACAGATTCGGTACTGAAGAACTGTTTCATTTACAGGAGTTAATGTCAACTTGGTGTTGTAACAGACCATTCTAAGAATGCCAAGAAATTATTCTGGGTGCTGGCAAAGCTTAACAAAGCACCAACAATTTGTTGCTGCAAAACATTTCTTTACCCCATTGCAAAATAAGATTTTTAATTTAGATCCAAAATTTCCACGTTAGCAAAACAATTTTTTTTAGAAATTAGTTTCAAAATCTAACGTTTAAAAACTTAAAATTTAAAAAAAATTGAATATTAAGTTTAAAAAGATACGGTATGCCAAATTCATGCGATGACGCTTCATCAAGAAGCGACGGGAAGCTTTGCCCCAATTTACCCCTTTTACCCCCGCAAAAGGTGTAAATGTACGAGTTTCTCCCAAGAACTTATGAACAATAGATGTCGCCACTAGTCAACTTGAAAATGACGCCGTCGCTTCGTCACAAGTTTCCCACACTAATCAAAGTGAAAGTGGAGAAAGTAATTGAATTGGTTTAATCCGTTTTCAGGTATTTATTACTTGTGTACTTTTTTAATCCTTCTTTCCTTGCCCTTATTTAGTAACGAGCGAGTGTCCAGCCTTTGGTCCCATTGTCCCAGTTGGACCCTCTCTCCCCTCAAGAATCTCAAATTCGATTATAAGTTTTCCAGTACATTCTTGCGGATTCTTGCACTTTCTTGCAAATTCTTGCACCTTGATTACAAATCTTCTGTCCTTTGTCCTTTGTTTTGATTATGTTTTGTTGAATTTTGGTAGTAAGTGATGATGTCTTTCTTTTTCTCCCTCGTCCCACCGTGTCTTCTTCGTTCCCCTCAGCTGGTCTTAATTGTTTTAGTATAACAGTACTTTCCCATTGTCTTAATACATTTTTAGTTGGGAGGAAACTCTTGGTGGTAGTTAATTAATTATTACAGTTTTAGAAAATGGGGGGAGAGGGGCCCTTCGAGAGAGACCCTTCGAGAAACACAGAGTTTTTATAGTACGATTGATTAGAGACAAAATACCTACGCCAGTCCACTAGAATTAATTGTGATTAAGTTGGAATTGTTGGTAGTAAATTAACGCTAGTTTATAATGGGGTGTTCTAAAAAGTAAAGTCCATGCAAAAGGTGTGGGGCTTCTCATCTTTCACTTCCGTCATTAACTTAGGTTAGTAATAATCTTAGAATTTTTAATTACTTTAGACTTAATTTAGGAGTTTAGGAAGAGCAAAACAGATTTTGTGCCCAGAGAAGAGCGGTTTTCTTAACCCAGTAGTTTAAGTTAGTGCGAAAATGGGAAGAGAAAAGTTTGATTTTTTTTTCAATTGTTTTCTTTTATCCTTTTTCTTTTGTCTTCTTCATCACTGAAATCACAGATTAAACGTTTTATTTTTGACTCGCAATTTTTCCTTCACAAGTTGGTGGTTGGATTGGAGGAAGTGGCTGGCCCGGGTCACGGGGTCAGAGGGGATCAGGACAAGATCTTTGACCTGTCACCACGCTCCATCCCGTTCAGTGGATTCGGCACTCCTACTCCAACTGGAATACACAAAGAACAAAAGGTCAAAGGAGGTCACCGTCAATTCACAAGGATGTAACTAATTTTAGAACACACAACATTAATAACACCAAAAAATGTGTCCAGGTGGCGCCAAAGTAGGGCAACATGCTGGAAGTTTTCTGGAACAATTCACGTGCGGACGAAATCCATGCTAAGCTTTTCAGATGGTCAAAGGTGAAAAATGTTGAAAAAGCTCCAGAGTCAAAATGTACACAAAATGTTACTTTGGCATGTTTCACGTCACGAAGAAAGCGAGTTACAGCGTCTCCAGACGCTTTTCAGAGGACGCTGCTACTACAACTACAAATACTTCCAGCTACAATGGAAAACTTGACGAAACAACAATGAACACCGAGAAGGAATGTTAGTTGTTAAAAGTACCTTTTGCGGTAAGGAAAGAAACTGGCACATGGTATTTGGCTTGCGGGGAGGGGGTCAATGAGGTCACTCCATTTGACTAAGATTTAAAGATTGACCTCCTTGCCCACAAAATGGGTTAGGACGAGAGAGAAAAGTTTTCAATGATTAAAATTTGAGTTAGCGGAAGTCTCTAGGGTGGTAGTTAGTTGGGTTAGTTTGGGTTAGTAAGGTTAAATGGGTTAAGGTTAATTTTCATTAAGAAGTGCATTGAGGCTAGGCGTTGTTTTGTCCCGTTTGTCGATCTTGAGCACGATTCCAAGCCTTTTTCATTGCTAATTCAACAGGGATTTAAGAAAAGTTAAGATTAATTGACAGGTTAATTAAGTAAAGGTCCCTGTCCCAGTTACAAAAAGGTGAAAATGGAAGAAAAAGTGTTGCTTTCACTGTAGCAAAAATGTAGTTAACATGCGGAAATTCATTCGGCAAAACTCTGCGAAAATTTTGCAGTGATCAAATTCCGATTCAAAAAATAGTGATGATCAAAAACAGAGAAAATAGAGTAACTCGGCTCAAGTTTTTGTGTTAATTTACTGCTCATATTCCACGAAAGTTTCTCAAATTTTCGAAATTTTTTGTAAATTTTTGAAAAATGTTGCTATTCTTACCCATTTTGGGTGTAGAGAGAAGGTCTTTTGCGGGATTGTTTTGTTTCAGTGCATTCATACGCCGTGGCTGGGAACTCCCACTTCCGCCTGGCCCTTGGTTGCCTAGTTGTCCACCTGGACCTGAACGTGGTCCCGGCGGTGGTCGAAGCGTCTCCACTGGAATCACGCGTCGACGCTTTTTTGGAAGTTTTGCTCGTGCCTAAGGGTGGAAGTGCCCCAGGGCAAAAGTTAGTTGGCAAGTCAAGTTCAAGGTCAAGGGGCCCTTAAGAGCGTCACTCACCTGCGTGTGGGAGTAGTACATTGTGAAATTGGAAACAATGACGGGGACTGGAAGTGCAATTGTCAAGACCCCTCCGAGGGCACAAAGGGCACCCACGAACATCCCCATGTACGTTTTTGGCGTCATATCACCGTAGCCGACCTGAAAACCCAAAATTTTATTAACTCTGACACTGAAAATGCTCCAGGTCTTTAAAAATTCTTCAACATATTCCAGTTTTCTCCAAAATTCTCCAGGAAAGCAGGTCAACCAAGCTTACCGTGGTCATTGTCACAAGTGCCCACCAGAGCCCAAGCGGAATGCTATTGAAGTCATTCTTGGGGTTGGCCTGGATCCGCTCTGCGTAGTAAACCAAACTGGCAAAGACGACGATACCCAGGGCCAGGAAAAATACGAGAAGTGTCAACTCCTTGGCAGAGGCCCTAAATGTCTGGAGAAACACAAAACATGAATTAGGTGACCTCCTGGAGAAGGTTCCTGGAGTAGGTTCATGGAGTAGGTTCCTGGAGAAGCTCACCTGGATTAGAATCTTGAGCCCGGATGAATGTCGCGTCAGTTTGAAGAGCCTCATGATCCGGATAATGGAAAAGAATTCTAAGATGTCCGCCTGCAATAAATCCAATTGAAAACTGAATTCCAGCCTTTCCAGGGATTCCAGAACCAGAAAAACTTACGTTCTCGACGTGGGCCGCATATTTCTGGAGAATGAGGTCAACGTAGAAACTGAGCGTGGCGACGTAGTCGATTATGTTGACGGATGCGCGTATGAATGCGCACTTGCTCGGGGCGGATATGAACCGCACCAGAATCTCAAAGGTGAACCAGGCTGGAAAGATCAAAAAAGGTCAGTGAAGGTCAATGGCGATTACACGACATGTCAGAACATGTCTGAACATGTTCAGAACATGTTCAGACTTGTTGCTCAACTAACCATTACAGACACACTCAATGTAGAAAAAGGCCTCGTGGGCATTTGTCCCCGCTTTGTCCAGCGTCCAACTCGTCGTGTTCCTGGAAGTGTTCACTGTGATATTCCGGATTTGAGGAACTCTCATGTCCGGATGGGTTTTGAGGCAAAATGATAAAATGGAAATACCAATAAAGAATACACTCACTACTCCTATCACCTGTGGAATCCAAAATACAATTAGTGATGACCTTTAACCTCCTCTGCTTTTCCAGCGATTCCAGCGATCCCAGCGAGCCCGAACATACTTTGGCCGAAGAAGATGAATAAGGCTCGTCGAAAAGTGACCAAATTTTGGGCTTCATCCTCTGCCACCAAGATAAATTTCCAGAAACATAGTCATCCTCGAAACCAAATTTCCGAGCTAACTCTTCATCCGTTGGTTTTTCAGTGTCAAGGTCAAGTCGGTCCAGCACTGTCAGCGTCTCTTGCGTCTCTCGATGCTGTTCGTCAGAATCAACAGAATGTCGCTCGGTTACAATTTTGATCCACCACCACCATCACGAAATGTACCACCACCCGTGACCTCAAAATCTGGATGTCATGGAGGTGACCTCGAAATCTGGAGGTCATGTGACCCATACCTGCGTGTAGGTCATCCAGCAACAAGGCTCAACCTGATTAGAATCTAAACCCCAAAATTCCAATTCTTCTTCAAAGAGGGGGCCACACACATCCGTTGGATAATGGAGCTTCCCCGTTCGGTAGTAATTTAGCACCTAAAAACAGGGAAAAGTTCAGCGATTTTGGGGTGCATTTTGGCAGGAAAAAGTGGGGAAGGTCTCAAGGTCACCTGAGCAAAGACGCCGGGATGTCGATCAAAAAAGTATTCGTTGAGGATTGGGTCGTAGTTGGCGAGTGCTTCGGTTAGGCGTGAGAGTCGCGTGGCGGGGATTTTCTTGAGCGTGGCCTTATAGGTCTCATGTCGGATCCCGCCCACATTCAGGATCACACGGTTCTCAGCGTCCATGTTTGTGTTGACGTTGAGCATGGTTGGGGGTCAAGGGTCCAGGGTCCAGGAGTTCCCTGGAGTGGGACTTCGGCAGTAGGTCAGAGGTGAGCACTGGAAGCGACCGCGGCAGCGACGGGCGAGCGGAGAACTCCTCAGGAACGAGGCATGGATGACTGGGGACGACGAGTCGCTGGGAGCGAGGAGACCCCCACGGGCCACCACCACCACCAGAACACCGCTCGTAAAAATCTAAATTGAGAAACGATCCCAGTTTATGTTTATCCTTTGCATCTCCTTCCTTCTGCACCTAATTCATCTTCTCAGGACTCAAAAGGAGATCCTGAGATCATCAAAAAACAGGAAAGAAGTTCAAAAAACAGGTAAAATGGGCCATAAACAAGTGACGATGGGGGAGGCGGAAAGGAAATCAGCGATGAAGGAGCTAGGAGGAGGCGTCTGTTTACGCTCAAAATCCATCGAGAAATTACGGAAATATTCGCCAGAGTAAAAAGAAGATTTTTGGGTTTTTAATTTTCCTGTTGTTCTTCCAGATTATCTGATCATCCTGATTCCCAGATCATCCTGTTTCGAAAAGTTTCCAAAAAACGCAGGTTGGTAAATGGGAGGAAATGAAAAATTTTTTTAGTAGTGCAAAATCAGAATTCATTTTCTTTTTTTTCTCATTTTTCTAGACATTTCTTAACAAAAATTATCGGAAAAGTAAAAAAAATTTCATTTTAATTCGAAAACTTGATTTTTAGATTTTCAAGACACGAAATGGAGATTACATCTTTTTTTAACAAAACTTATCTCCGCAAATTGAAAATTTTTTCCTTGCGAGCTTAATTTCTTGCATCGTTTTCTAACCTAATTCTTTTTTTTCACAAACACATTCAGAAAACTCAAAAATTTTCAAGCGAGAACTTAATTTTTTGAATCGTTTTCTAAAAAAGATGGAATGGACATTCTTTTTCTTCAGAAAACATTGAAAATTAGGCTTAGTGTAAGTTCTGTTTTGTAAAACGTTTTAATGTTATTCCATTCAGAAAATCATTTTTTTACTTGTGAAATTTAAGTTTGTGCAAAAGTTTCATTTTCTAGAACTTGTGAAAAAAGTGACATATTTGGTAAACCGTTTTAATGTTATTCAATCCAGAAAATCATTTTTTACTTGTGAAATTTAAATTTCTAAAGTTAAGTTTTCGTAAATTTCGGAAAAAAAGTGACAGAAACACGAAACATCCACGTTACTCCAAAATGAGGTCAAGTTTCCTTCAAAAGAGTCATAAATCGATGAGAATTTTGTTTCAAAAATCAATCTTGCAGCGATACCTTTTGAAATGGACTTGGAAAATTAGCAAAATTAAGACTTTCTCCATCTGATTTCTCTCCTTGATTTTTCTTTTCCTTCTGACTTACCTTAAAGTTACAGAATTCGGCCCATTTTGGGATAATTTTCTGTCCCAATTAAAATGAGGTCAATAAATATTGAATCCTCTCCAACCTCCTTCGGAGTGTAAATATTTGAAGAGTGTTTATGATTATTAGCAATGAGGGGAAGATGATGACGAGTGCAGGCTATTATTGACTCTTTTAATTATGACAGAGGAAGAGTAAATTAGCGAGGAGGTTTTAATGATTATTGACTTAGGATTGTCCAGGCTTGTCCAGCCACCCTTAACCACTTTACCCTTGTCTCACTTTATTGAACACGTCCAGCAGTTTCGACCAACTTTCTTGGCTTTGGCCAAAACTTTTCCGATCCTCAAATTGGTGAGAATCGATTCACACTGCAGGTGAAAGTAGGGAGAAAGGCATGGCTGAAATTCCTCATCACACACACTACACACATAAGGCTCACTACTTTTTTTTTTCTCCAGGAGGATATAGAGACCCTCCAGCACTTGCGCTCCAGTGACCCACACGCTGCTGGAACACAACCAACACTCCTACCTCCTCCAGTCCTTATCCAGACCTCCTCTCCAGAATTCCCCGAGTATCCAGAACAACTTTCTCCGCTTTCTCCATTCGGCCACAAGGGCCGCGAGATCTGATCTCCAATTTCCACAAATCTTAAGCCAAGATTAGGTTGGGGGATTACGGAATTTATGCTGGAGAAAGGGAAGTTGTGCTTTTCTCCGCTTTCACCATGCCTGGAATGCCATGTCTTATCCAGGAATTTATGACAGGAGCTTCAAATTTACTGGATTAGTCCCTGAGATTGACGCAACTGGAAATAAAATTTAACGATGGGATGACGCGTGTGGGATTTCAATTGAATCTTTTGTAGTTCTACGCGTGTTGCCATAAAAAATTGACGTATGTATGTTTATTACTGCGAGCTCACTTACGTTATTGACGTAGGGAAATGCCCGATAGATATCAAGCGGAACCGTGAATGAATTGGAATGCAATCAATGAAATCGTCAAGACCGTTTATTGTGAGTTTGGAAGCCTGGAAACACGCTCTGGAGAAGGGGTTTCCAGGATCCCAAATTCACAATGGAGAAAGCAAATCGCACGAAGAAAGTCCATCAGTCACCTTTCACCCCCGAAATGACAGGCAGAGTGACAGGGATTGTGGTTTTCGGGGCTCAATTTTGGTTTTTATAAAAGTTCCACTTAAAATTTGATCGCGAGCCCCAAAGAATTCATTTAAAATTTGCACCAAAAAATTGAAAAAGAAAATGAAAAGTTTGGAATTTTGGTAAATGAGCAAAGTGGGACGATGAAGTTAACTGTCAAGAAAGACGACAACCCGAAACACGGTGACGTGGCGACGGATGTCACCTGGACCACCACTGACCAACTCTTCTCTTGTGGGTGAGTCCAAG
>JAQIWD010001714.1:0-11370 GCA_034694825.1 Anurida granaria | reverse complement strand
GGCAAAATGTCTACAACAAAAATCTCTGCAAAATGTCTGCAACTGTCCGCAACATAGATTTCACTTGTTCTTTATGTCAAGGTTAGGTTAGGTTCTATGTTCCGGACAGTTGCAGACATTTTACAGAGATTTTTGTTGTAGACATTTTGCCGTGGAAGCGTTACATCTACTCAATTTTTTTTGAATTTACAAAATTTCGAAAGCGAATTTATAAATTGGAGGATTACACACGGGTGGGGTTTCTTTGAAAGAAGTGGTTCAGGCTTTAGATTTCACTTTTTTATGTTTCCGTGACCTGGAAACAATTTTTCTGTCTTACGGGCTTCAACAATTATAATTCTAAAACAAGATTTCAGGAGTGTGAGAATGGATGGAGTTCAAACTAATGCGAATTTACGGAGTGCCAAGACTTATCTTAGAAGGAGATAAAACGTTTTTCCCACTCCTTCTTGGCTCTTTAGAAGTGAGAGCCCCTGTACTTTTCCCAGGGGGATTGGAAGATGGATATTGAAATTGGATTATCCGAGAGACAGTAGTGGGGCAGGCGGTGATATTTCGTTTGTTCTGGGCCTTATCGTCGTTCTGTTTGTAGGGATTTTGGCTCCTGGAGGTTAGGTGCTTTTAAAACAGGGAGCCGCAGTGGAACCTGACTCCCGTCACAAAGGGAACAGATATCATGTTGAAGGGATGAAAGGGAAAGTGTAGTGAGTTTCATGGTAATCTTTTAAGAATGTTAACAAAGCCTCAGGACTCCGTGTCCACAAAACTGATAAAAAGGAAGAGATAATTATGATGTCTCCTTTCCATTTCGTACAATGACGACATCAACGGGACGTGGGTAAGTTACAGAGAGAAAGCCTCCCAGCATCCATTGTTCGTCAATACAACTTTCCCTATTAATAAGAGGATCCCTCTACCGCCCCATCTAAACTGAAGTGGCATTTCACTACACACCAATTTAATTCACCAAAGATGAACAGCGGGGATGGCGGATGGGAATGAAGCTGTAAAACAGAAATTCGGGGACTCATACCGTTAAATGAGATGCGGAGGTATCAAAATGGATTAAAAACACAATGAGATCAACTTACACGAGATCCAAATGCTGGGAAGTGTTCAACCGGCTCAGATTTGGGACCGCATTGAGGGATGAATGAGAAATACGACTGGAAAGTGATTAAAACAGACAGTTAGAAAAGTCTTATGCATATTCATCACTGAAAATTCATTTGAACCATATTCTGGTTATAGTTAGTAAAAAAAGGATCAATGAATGAAAATGTGGTTAGTAGAAATCTACATTCAATGCAACCTTTTTCCAAGAAATACCACTCCACCACCTGTCAAAACACGTGGGAAAGCGATGAGAGGTTTTTTTTTGTAGGAAACGATAGGCGACGCGGAAAAAAATTCTTACATCGTTTTCAACTTTGGAAGAAAGACGCTGAAGACGCCGGCAGAGAGGTTTCTGAGTGCAGGCATTTCCAAAATGTATCTATCAACAGGAGGGAAACATGAATTTAATTAACCACGAATTGAGTTTAGGCCTAATGAAACCCTTGTTCCCCAATTTTCAATTGAGTTAAAATATTGCACAGAAAATCATGCCCCGAACCGCACGCTAATAATTTATTTACACACAACTTTATTATAACCCAGACGTCCCAAAACCTTATGACGTCCATAAAATAAATTTTGGTCATTTCTGAGATCAGAGGTCTTGGAAGATGAGAATTTTAAGTTGCGAAACCAAAATTCCCTGAACCAAGATGGCGGAATTTAGAAACGATCGTTAAAATGAGCAAAAGCAACAAATATTGACGTTAGTTTTTGATTTATCGTAAGCGATCAGAATTTGGAGTTGCTCCTAAGTTTCAAAACTAAATGGCAAAATCCTAAAAATGTTCTAGGAAAAGGAGATGTTTCCAGCGCTGCTACTTACATGGTATCGAGATTTAGCATCCCGTTGAAAGTTCCGTCCTGAATTCCTTGGAAGTGTGGCAAATCTGTTAGAGATCTAAAAAAGAAAATTTCCATTTAACGGCTTTTCACAATGCACAACCGCCGTGTAAAGTGTAAAAAAAAAAAGAAAGAAAAAAGCTAAAACCAGGAAGTGCAGAAAGTAGAAAGTGAAAGTGGAATTTTGTAAAAGTCTGCGCGTATCAGGCGTCGACCTCCGTCTACTCGACACAAGCGGGGATCGCTGAATTTTACGTCCCCAGCACCATATTGCGTTTCTTTAACATTTTTAATTTAATTTGGAAATTATTCCGGGGGTGACAGATTTTGGGAATAATGGAGAACACCCAACACTTTTTCCCTGGAATTGATTTTGGGCTTAAGCACCCCCTGACATGTGAAACAAAAATTCAAAACATGCGACCCTTAAATGGGATTCTACAAAGCAAAAGAAAGAAGATCATCTATCACTCCGACCCCACCCTGACATGAACCTTGACACTTCTAAGCCTTTCCTCTAATACCTTTTCCTATTATTGCTATTCTAGTTGAAATACCAACACGGAAGGATGCAAAAAGGGAAAAATAGCAAACGTTTGCAAAAGTTTTAGAAGCGTCACTACTCACATTTCCTTCAAGGATTCACTGTATGGTATCAAGTCCTCGTTTTTGAGAATTGTAAAGTTCATCCCGTCCTTGATTACTCTGAAATTGAATCAATTCAAATGAATTATTACTCATGACAAACTCTAGGGAAAGCGCTTAGTAGTCATGTCGTTATGTTTGCATTTCAAGTTCATTTGCAATGCAAAACATTAGAAATCGCAAGGGTTCATGGGGGTTTAAAAAGGATTGAGCCATGAGAAAATTAATGTCATGCAAATTCAATGAACTTTCTCCATCCCCTGTAGCATGAGAACTTTCGCTATCTGCAACTGGCGACTCTTCTAAAAAAAAATACATTTGGACTCGTTTCTTTTCCATTCTATGGATATAAATAAAATTTGCAAAACTTGAATAGGTGGAGAATGACGATGGCGCAGAGGGAGAGGGCAGGCAGCGTCCATTTTCAATTGAAAAGAGGATTTAAAAGAAAAGGAGAACTTTCATCCCTCCAGGTTCATTTTTATCCATCGCCCAAATGAACTTCTGGAGAAGGGATTGAGGCGAGTTAATTTAGTCCCTGAGGAAGTACTATTTAAAACCTACTGGAGAAAGTTAGTCTGACGAGAGATTTAAGAAGGATAAAAATGAATCCGGGGGGATTTTGTCCTTTGATGGCATTACATAAAAGTAAGGAAGAACTGAAGGTGAGCAGTAAATTCGTCGTGGATCCTCAAGAAAACCAATTGAATTCAATCCGAAATAGATCCTACTTCTAATTCTTTGCCCGTTCATCCCGATGAAAGGGAAGATAGAAAGTTATCTCCGCCTCGCAGTCGGACTCTTCTTGAATTCAGGTTTAGAAGGGAACCTCCCTGGGTGACACGCTACGACTCGACCAATGATCCTTTAACCCTTATTCTTAAACTTCTGATTTGGTGCATTACATATAGTATCGCCCCATTGTTTCAATTTTGAAAGCTATTATTACGAGGGGATGGATTTTGGTTTGAATCGACGGGAAACACCCAGTGAGGTTCCCTCGTCAGGATCCAGAAATAGGTATGCGAGGTGCTGCAAAGTTTCTATCTCTACTCCTGTTTTCATGAGATTCTGATCAGACTTTTTCATTCACACGACTTCTTGAACCTTAATTAGTCCTTTGACATGACGCTTTCACCTCTTTTTTTTTTCCAAATTAGTAAGACGGAAACGAAGAAAATATAATTGAGATCCTTGGAACCAATCAGGAAGAGAGAGGTGAGGAGTACGCGCTTCTTCCGTTGCTGAAATTGAAATGCTTCAGGAAAATTAACTTGTCGGGTGGTAAATGATGTCAGATGGGACTCCCTTTCATGTAATTACAAAAGAAGCTAAATAAGAAGACCCTAATAAAGAGTTTATTACATTCTGTGGACGTCAGACGGAAGTGTAGGGATCAGTTGGCTCATTGTTCCATTACACTTGCATTCAACTTCCCGCACTTTCCCACCATCCGTCGAATTCCAACAACTACAGAAATTGTCCGGGTCGGTCCAAATTGGGGGGAAATTTTGAGTACTCCCTCCCCCATCATCTGCCATCATGTCACCACCACCCGTGAAGCGGTCATCCATTGTTGGTGGGCCGAAGGAAGCGTGCGTCATCCCGCCGTGACGACGAGGAGATCGTATGTTCATGAACCCAGTTTCTGAAATTTCATGACAAAAATTTAGTATCAAATCCTCAGAGATGTCCTTTTGAAAAAAAAATGAAAGTTCAATCTAATTTTGGGCCAAACGTGATACGAATCTGTAGAAATTTTGAACAAAAAAGAAACTGATGAGTCTACCTGTACTGCGATAAGAATTTTGTTGAAATTGATTTTCAGCCACTTCATCCTGTCGCTCTGCCCGTCCTTTACAAATTCCATTAGGGAGTGAAGAAAGGGAAACAATGAGGGTGATTAGGAGGAACGTCCTGAGCCGCCTCTTCTCCTGGCTCAAAGTGGGTCTGAGATGTTTAGGACGCGGGTCCCACCTATAAGAAATTAAATGAAATGAAGATGGTGGTTCTCATCGTCTCCTAATGGCATCCCCACCGCTTAAAAGTCTTATTTATTAACAAATACAACAACACTGAGCCATTTCTTGGAGAAAGCAGAACGGAGCGTTATGAACGGAGAAAGTGGAAATAGGAAGAGACAAAACGCACATTTTCATCATTATTGCAGACACACCACAGACAGGAGCGTATAAGGGAATTGAGGCAAACGAACAAGGACATGGACATAAGGATGACAAAAGAAAACGCCCTTCTGTAGCCCTGCCTCGTGGCAGCACAGTTTGATTTTCCGTAAATGAGGTTATCAAATTAAGAGCACCAGACTTTCACCACTTCAAACTGACAAGATAAGTAGCATCGAGATGGGCTTAGGACGGAAAATACATTTTACGAATGCAGGAAAACACTTTCCCCGTTATCAGCTCCTCACTTTCCCATAATTATAAACTTAACCCGGTTTTAAATTGGCGCACGTGGCAATATTCATAAAGTTGATGCAGCAGGGCATGTAGCACGAAGTATACATACTTGGTATATATATATATATATAACGATGAACAAAACTGATAGCATGGACTGAAAGGTGTTAGTTTGCAATTAAACATTTGGTTCTCAAAGGACTCAAAGCAGGATTATCAAAGCTGAGGCCATTTGGTTTCCTCCGCACACCATTCTTACAATGATTAAATTCCATAATTATTATAAAACATGTCAAGATGACTGGCAGGCAGGTGACTGCTGAATAGAATGCATTTCCCTTCATGTTTCCAACTAATTAATTTTCCTCAAATTGAGCTCATGCATACAAGGACTTTTGTTTAATCTAATTGTCTACTTGATTGATCCCAAGCGAGGAAGCTTCAGGTGAAATACAGAACTCACATTCGTAGAAAAGTAGCTGGAGTGCACGAAAATTTTTTTGCTGATTCACCGGAAAGCTGTAAATTATTTATGAATTTCGAATGTTTTCGTGCCCTTGTCAATTTCCCGTCGATTCCAACGGTGTTCGTGCAATTTGGCTAAATAGGTTTTAATGTTTCGCGTTTTTTCACCAAGGATACCTGCCTGGCATTGACTCTTAAACCAATTAGCCTCACACGCGCACCCATTACTCCACCTGTGACTGTTTGAGCCTGTGAGCTGCATAACGCCATTGAAGGAGCAAATGGACTTTACACCGCGATGTAATTGAGGGTCACGGATTGTGTATTAATTCATACAGAGCTAATGTATTAATTGAAACTAACTCTCGGAATCCAGTTCTTTTCTGATGAAAATTTCCATTCAATGACTACAATCGAAGGTGAGAGGGGGAAAATTGCTAGAACAATCCACCAAGGGGAAGGACGTCCAGAATTAAATGCAATTGACAGATGGTGGATTAACATAGGGAAATAATTTGGGCCATTTAATCCCAAAACTCCCTACTCAGACACAAGGTTAAGATTAAAAGTTATTAATAAAGTTTCCAATCCCATGCATCTCCGACAACCTTCCCTATGCAATTCCCAGTTTCCAGAAAGTAAAAGTGGAACAAAAGAGAAATGGGATGGAAAGAATTAAAGATGTGACTGGTGATATAGTAAAAGTTTTGGACGTCGATGCATGATTTGTGGGTTCGTTTGGAAGTTGGGTGTCAAGGACTTGATCCTTCAACAAATTTCAGCAAGTATAAGCCAAAATATACTTTCCCAGCATCTTATGCCAAAGTTGGTTGGGTTTCCATCCGACTTGGTCCAATTTCAAGCTAAGGTGGTTTCATACCTTTTCAGCAAGTCTAAAATGAAATACAATTACATATAAAAGCTTTTGAAAACCGTAAATTTCTGGATGGCTTCTCCGTATAACTCGGGGAGGGGAATATTAATTAGGAACCGCTTAGTTAGTTGCCCGCCCGCACTTGAGGCAATTGAAAGTGGCTATTGTTCCTTGGGGAACTTTTAATATTATCGTTAGTAAGGCCGTTTAGTTTTCACTTGAAGTGAAAGCGGATCCTTTTCTCCTCGTTGCACAAAAAAAAATCCAAACATTACATGTGGTTGAACATAAAAATGCGAATACAGCTCATGAGTTTCATGGGCTTGAACACATTTTAGCAAAATACAGGCCGTGGAGACGCAATTTAGGAGGGTTCGAGATACCATTTCTTTGCTATTTTCATAGGCAGCGGCGTACTTGACCAGAAATATTTCAAGCAAAATTCACTCAACTTATTCATCCACACGGATTTGAAAGAAGCAGACTATGGAAGGGGATGCATAGAATGTAAGGAGAGCAACGGCTGTGTTGCTACGCTTTCCGAAGAACCACATCCCATTTATACAAATTCATTCTTTTCCGCCTCCATTCTTCTAAAGTGTCGCCACAAATGTAACTTACCGGTAGTGACTGAAAAGTCTTATAAGCGTCGGGGGACGGAGCAAAAACGGCGTTCGGCGTGTCTTCATTTCATGGTTGTCATCATTTTGCCAATTTCCTTCACTCCTCGCCAAAAATGGCAACTTAATTTCCAAAGTTTTGAACTTGGGCATGGGTGGCCCCAACGTTTTTTCTATTGTCGTAATTGCAAGGATTCTGCCTAGGATTATGGGCAGGAGGCGTGTAGTGTCACTGACTGGTTGTGTCCATGTGGTGGCTAATTAGTGGGGCAATTAAGTTGTTGGAACTCTCCATCTCCATCTGTTACCCACTTCGTGGGCATCTGTGAAATTCAAGAATAGAAATGAATTATTCACTCACTTTTGCGTATCCGCAAGGGCTGGGAATAGAGTCGCAAAAATCCGCAATCGTTTCCTTGTTGATGCTCTTTCTGAACGGCGTCTTCCATTTCCATCCCTTTGCTCTTAATATTCTCATTTGGTTTTAATGGAATAGCGAACGAGGAGACGTCTAAAATGCCTTTTGCCATTCTTATGTTTACCCTCCAAACAGCCCGACTTAGGTGATCCAATAACTTTAATGAAATTTCACACTTTGCAAATAATGCAAAATTCGTGCGGAGAGGGATGCAGGTGATAAAAGGGAACCAGGAGGTCTTTAACCTGAGGCCTAAATTTATTTCAATAGAATTTCATTGAACGATTATAGAAAATCATTAAGTGGTGGTGGTCCTTTGTGGCTCTTTCGCATTGCCTGCAAATATTTTGCAAAGAGTCAGGGGGTGGCATTGTTTGCCATTTACCTTCACGTGCTTTCACATAATGAATTTCAATGATTTGCAAACAGCGGTGGTGAAAAAGTAAAAATGTGCCAATGATTCACCATCGCAAAAGTTAGAAATATTTAGCCAACAATTGAGCGGAAAAATTTCGAAGTGGAATATCCAGTTGCTTCCAGCCAGCGACGGCGTTTAGTTGTCGTAATGGCAAAATTGTATGCAAGAAATAAACGTACGTGTGTAGCCATTTCTGGGATGACGTCGTCGGTCCAACATGCAAATTACTTGCGAAATCCCTTAGAGTCAATTCACTTGTGTCATTAACGCTTGCAACTTATTACAAAGTGTGAAAAGTCGGTGTAGGAGGTGACAATTTTTGTTAATTAGAAGTCCAAGATAATTAGGAGAGTCACAATAGGAAGGCTTCTGTACTGCACCCTATTTGGACCTAGATTCCGCGAAGTTACTAAAAGTTGTTGACAATAAACAAAGAACGCCAAAGAACTTCAAGGTTTCGTTGCTTGTTTGTAGTCAAAAAACTTTTTTGAAGAACGATAAAATTCCTTTGTGCCGAATACCGGATAGTTTGGAAAACAATTTTAATTAGGAAAAACTCATCAAAATCGAATGAAAAATTGAGTTGGTTCTGATGTTTCTTCGCCAAACTTTCCAATAACTCCTGCCTACTGAGTTGTTAAGAATCCAAAGATGGAATGGAAGCCAATTCCTTTCTCCATGAGATATCTAAGCTCCTTCTTCCTCAAGTGTTCAGCATCCGCACGCTGGTGGGGGACGAGATGACGAGAGACGCCACTCTTGCAAAACTCTTTGCGAAAATCTACAAGCTCCAAGACTATGTGCAAAACTGAGCAGGTAAGTCAGGCAGGCAGGCAGTGAATGATTGGTGATTCACCGATATGGAGATCGTCCACGGAAATAATTAAGGGAACGATGACCAAATCATAATCTTTAAATCGTTCTATAAAATCCATTCGGATTGAAATATAAGAATGGGATGGATTTCTACTTGATAAAATATTAAAGGAGTTGATTTGAAAAAGCAATTTATTTGAAGTAGTCATAGGCTTTTTTGAAGAAGACCTTCTACCAGTAGTGGTTGGCGATTGGGAATTTTGGAAGATGGATTCTGATTCAGAATGACTGGAACGTGGGCCCGGAAAAAGCGCTTTCCCCATAAACCGATCGCAGATAAACAGCACGCGTGCTGGTACCTCGAACCAGGAACGGTCAGCCGTTGTAGTCGTTGAAGCGTTCTCTTATCGTTAAGCAGTAAAATCAAAATTGGCAAAGCATGCAAAAGTATTTCCTAAATTTTTCGCATGCTTTGGAATAAAAGACGTCTTCATTAATCCTAAGAACTCGGCCGCTTTGTCCTGCATCACGGCGCCTATATAAATAAGTTATCAGCGAATTAATACATCAACTGAATTTGAGGTTGAATGGTTCTGAAATGCATTTGAGCAAACGTACCTGTGCAGAGAATAATTTTCCCATTTGGCTGTATAAGTTTCTTAACAGTCACTGATAACTTTTCCAGGCATTCTTCGGATAGGAATGGTGGGTCTGCAATAACAACGGCATAAGAATCCACGGAATCCTCAGGCACTTCGTCTGGTCTATTGTAGTCGTAGAAAAAATATGAAGAGCCGAATTTTGAAAATCTTCTGTCGAATTCGTAAAGGTGCACTGGAGCAAATAAACACATTTTTAATTCATAAACTTCGTAGAAGCATAACGCGCAATTGTATTTCTTACCATTGTTTGAAATTCCACAGGCTCGGAAGACGGAAGGACAGCTGAGGCAGGCAATTTTACCTCCAGAATCAACGAGGCTCTTCACTAAATTCGCCAGGAACTCTGAAGTCTCATCATCGTACCAAAATTGGCTCAGTTGCTAAAATTAGAGGATACACTCTTAACAACAAACAGAATTCTGCAATGTGTGATAAAATATTGTAAACAAAAGAGGATCTACCCAATCCTCTGGGAAGGTCGTGCTCATGTCTTTGCCAAATATCTCAGAAGCGTTTGCATGCTGCGGGGATTGATCCGTCACAACTTCGCTCTTGAGAGCTTCTTGCTCCTTGTAGAATTGCTGAAGAGCCAGAAGCGATTCTGCGGAAAGTTTTGGCATGTCATCATCTTCAGTGGCGTCCATTCTGTAAATTCAATATAGGCGTTATTATAAACACTTGCAGTTTATTTGATAAGGATGCAAGAAAGTAAGAGAACAGTCGCGCTTTCAGACTTCGCTTACGTTGTACTGAAACTGGGAGGTGAGCTGAACGACTACTGAGTAGGCTTGGTTGTCTTTACGTAAAGTGTGCTGGTGGTGCGGTGGGAAAAGGTCACCGTACCGTGTGTCGTGTCTCGTGTGTGTCAATTTATTTCCACGGTTTTCTGCTCTTCAAAAATTTTTCCGCCGGCCGGAGGGAATAAAAAGTTTGTTTTCGCATAATGCCCCAACTGGGGATGAAACGTTAATTTATTTCAGTAAGCGTTAAATAACTTAAAAAGGTGAAAGGTCACTGAAACTCGAGTAATACTTTATGAATCTCTCTGTACACTTTGATGATGTACTCAAGCTTTGGCAACGTTTCCTGAAAAGCAAAAGATTCCGAATTAACCCACCACCACAACAGGAAAGTGCAAATTAAGATGACAGACACAGAATTCAAGAAACAAGTATACCCGAAATATTGGAACCAGCACCTTTCCACGGTTATCCGCCATGTTTAGCATAAGGGTAAGGTACGTGATCATGTGTTGCTGAAATCCAATCGAAAGTCAAGCTCGATTAAGTATCTAACCAGCAGAAACGTTTCGAGTCATACAGAGTTGGTTAATCTAACATTTACCTTCCTGCAGGTTTCATTGATGAAAACAGATTTGATGATTGATAGTGGAACAAAACGTATGCCAGATTTAGTACCAAGAGCAGTTGTTTGCATAAGTTGAATACCAAGTGAGGGTATGATCAGGACAGATTCTAGAAAACAAATTAACAGAAAATTTAAGTTTCAACTTAACAGGTGAATGGAGCAAGTAAAAGAAATGTATTTATAGATACCTTTAATCACAATCCCGTGTAACTTGATGCATACTACAATTAGTGTAATTGGAAAGACAACGCCCAGGTACCGGATATCAGCTTCTAATCGCTGAAAGGCGAGCGTAGGTGATACAAATATCACAATCGTGGTAAATAGGAACCCAACCACCGGGAATTCTTTAACTCTGACACTAAATTCTCGAACTCCTAAATTCTGCAATGAATTTATACTTACAAATTCCATGTTATCCAAATTAGGAAACTTAAAATTTAGAATTGAAAACGGGGTTTTTTCAAAAAAGGCCGAAATGTTCGAAAAAAAATTTCTGTCAATAGGCAAATGAGATAAAATTCGCGCGCACATTTTTATGCCTTTGCACTGAAATTAACATTTGGCATCACAACAATAATTGAGTTTATACATTCTAGACCGGGGACTTATAGTGTGCACACTTCAGAGTTTACATTTTAAACACTAGCTATTGCGCTCGCTTCGCTCGCGCGACGGAAGCTCAGCCACGACAGAAATATACCC
>JAQIWD010001713.1:0-11370 GCA_034694825.1 Anurida granaria | reverse complement strand
GTAGTTCTTGGTATACTGGAAGTGAGACAATAACGGTGGACTAAACTATGCGCTGTTTTCGTTGCGAAATCGCTTCAACTGGTGTAGGTTGACTCCTCCACTGGGTCCTCTTAAGAGATCCGAACAGGAGCTTAGGTGGATTTGAACTGGGACGTTGATTCTCTTCGTCCTGACTCTCCTTTCTCCCACTTGCCCCAAAACAACTTTCTCTTCTGTAAACTGAGCCGCCTTTACTGCTGACGCCAAGTCTACCGAGGGGAAAACGCCTGGGAAATTCTTTTCAACTTTCTAGGAATCCAAAACACTCCCGGGTCCCAGTCACACTTTTTCTTTGGTTGTTGTTACAAAGTCTCATCCGCAAACACACTACTGTGGGGCTCAGGCTATGACTCCAACGCAGGGACAATACTCCACCACACCCAGGAATTGACTCTTAATCAAATTCAAATACCCAAGGAGTACAACCACAGACCGTCGCTCATGCGCAGCTAACGCCACTGTAATGAAGGACCATTGCTCCCTATAATTTCTCAACTGCTCATCCGTCTTCACGGAATCAATTTATATTATCTCCTCATTCAGAGCCGTAAATCACCCTGCATGGCCCCATAAATTAGGGCCCATTTGTGGTAGTCGTGGGATTAGTTACACAACCGGATATTCCTCATTGGGCATCATCATCATCATTAAATGGGCATAATTAACACTAGACATGTCTAACGGCACACGTCAAGTGCTGGGGGTGTGCGAGGGATCAGTTTCATGCCAAACGACTAACTTGACTCACTTGACGTTTGACTTTCCCCATTTGCAACCGTTGATTTATTCCTGTTACTCCAATTGGTGTTAAACTAACATTCTTCCAAATTGAGGTTTCCAAACCTACAAAATTCAAAAAATTTGGTTAGAATTTTGGAGTGTACATTCAGCAAGGTTCCCTCGCCAGCCTGACATTTTATACAACTTGATCCCTTTTGACCGAGGGTGCGTGATATACGGAGGGGATTTATGGGGTAATGACTGGGTGGTGGCCCAGAAACTTGAGCTGATGATAATGAGGGCCAAATGTTAATGAATTCCGTTTCTTCCGTTGGCTTGGGGAGGAGGAATAAAAGAAAAGAACAAATGGAAACCAAAACAACTGGAAGCGAGAAGGAGAAAGTAGAAGGGGAGTATCAAAAAAGAAGAAAAGAAATTGAAAGAGGAAGCTCATCAAGGATTTCAATTTCTCGTCTTGTGAATTTAGCCTCACATCCTCCTTATCTACCCTTGCTCTCTTTTTAAATACGGCGCAGAAAAAGAATACCCGAAAGATTTGCCCTGGCATGTACCACTATAAGAGCAGCGCTGGGAAGCTCATTAGAGCTTAGAAAACCACTGGGAGTGAAAGTAAAGAAAGCGAAAAGGAATCATCCCATCATACATTTTCGGCCTTCATCCTCCTTCCTCTGCCAGTTGCGTTTGCTTTTCCTTTTGCAGTGCTGGTGGCGGTTCCTTCCAAAAATTCTTAATCCATTTCTTTGTTCCTTTGGGTTTTGGCGGGGAGAGTTGTTCGGCCTCTGACAATTTAATAGAAATGTCCTATGATAAATGAATGTTTTATTATACGCTCTCCTAGCCAGACCATTGTATGCCAAAACCAGAGAAAGGAAATAGAGGCTAAGAACTAGGAGATAATAAAATGAATTATATAAGAAGTAGCAGTAGAATCCTAGGAGAAAGGCGAGAAGACCAGGGATTTCTAATCCCAAATCCGGTCTGTGTTATTTCAGGGCTCCCTTTTGGTTTGGCACTTCCTTTGCTTTCCCTTTCTTCTGCTTCCCTTAGCTCACAATCAGAGTCAATTGCAATTAGGGCAATGAAATAAAAATAAAGGGCACTAACACCTAACGACCAGTTTCTGTACTATTAAGACAAGGAGGAAAAACTTCAGGTAGTAAACTGAGTCTTAAAAAACCAGGCAGAGAAGCAAAAAGAAAGCAATACCATTAAAATCTCGTTTTATTTCAACCGCAGTGCATCTTTTTGGTCCCTTTACAGCCCTACCACCACCATCTTCGTCTTTACTCCAGGAGTTTAAGCCTGAAAAAAAAACTGGAGAACTAAAAAAAATTCAACAAGTGAGGCTCATAAATTTAGTTTAATTGAAATTATTTGAGACTTAACCTCCTCTGATTACATTTCGGAGGGAGGCATAGCAAGAGGAGGAGGAAGCTGCCAATTCCCTTAGCAAGTTTTCTATTGTTTCATTCCATTAGAGGTGAATTGGAAAATAAAGAAAGTTGGATCAAACCACACCACAGCAGCAGTAGCAGGCTAGGAGAGACAATTGGATTTTGTTTTGTTTTGGGAAACAAAAGGAATGGGAGTCCATGAGGCATGACGTAGGTCATAAATCCCGGAAAAACATGAGACAAGGCAGGGTAGAGCAGAGCAAATGCTTTACTTTTTTCCCTCCCCAAACTAAATTCAGATTAATTTTAACCAAATTTTTTTTAAGCTTGAAAACTTGTGGAAGAAAAAAAGGATCATTTAATTAAATTTTTAACTAAGGACCATCATCCCCTTTTCTTTCCCTTCCAACTGTGACACACTGAGGATCCTTCCTCTGGCTCCATTCATATGCAAATTGGATACAAAGTAATTCAAAAGGTCCACAATTCAAAGTTTTCGGGAGATTTAAAAAAGGATTCATGTATAATCTAAAGTTTTCATTTCGCTTGGGCTCATGAAGTGAAATTAAAAAATTGACTGGGTATATATAGATATAATCAACGGTATTTACATGCATATAGTTATAATATCCCAATTTATACTCTTGCCAAACACGCGTCATAAAAATTGAGACAATGTTATTAAAAATTGTTACAACGTTAATACAAAACTTGGTAATTAAAACTGAAACCTGATTATTTATTTTACATAATTAAGTATTACGTGTTAATTTAATCCTCTGCTTATTGTGGCACTCTGACCTTGTATTTATTGTTTTAATTAATAAAGGGATTGGATGTTACAACATTGCTAATTGACGGCACAATTTAGCAATGCGTTAATTAAAAATTGAAAAAATGAAGGGTGAAAATGTAAGTTAAGGTTCCAAGGACATCAATTTATGGTTCGGATGAGAAAAAATCCCATGGCCATGACCATCTGTTACTGTATTTCTTGAATATATTAAGTTCTTTAGTTGAGATAATGACGAGTTTTCATTGTTTTGAAGAAGAATCTCTTACTTTTTCTCCCAATGCACTTGGCCCCTTTAATACCAAGGATAATCCACTCTCATCAATCATGAGGTACTACATTCTAGGGACTCCAATTTAGGTTCATTTAAACCATTCCCCATTAAATACGAGGATCAATTTAGGAATAAGGGAACAGTCCACTTTTGTTTTCGTGACGGTTCAACTGCTCGTTGCCAGCCAACTAAGTAGTAACAAGTATAGATAAGTAAATATCGGCTACCGAGCCTGCCAGTAGTATAAGGATGTCACTCTGCGCAATAGACCAGAAACCAATTGCCAAATTATTTGAATCATCTGAGGAGCAATTGACCCCGGTAGATGGGAAAGTGACTGGAATTATCCCTCCATGTATTAATGGAACCTTTTTCCGTGTGGGTCCAGGGAAGTTTGATTTTGATTCAGGCTATACCATGAATCATTACTTTGACGGATACGCCCTCCTCTCCAAATATTCAATCCATGGGGGTCCTTCACCCTCCGTTTCATACAGAAGCAAATTTTTAAATACGGACGCTTACAACAAAGCAACGGCAGCTGGGAAATCAATGTGTAATGAATTCGGATCTAAATCTGAGCAGGACATGGGTAGAACCTATTTCCAGAAAATGTGTCGCATTGCATCATTAATTATGGTAAGGAAATAAACAAAAAAATAAACAAAAGGTGGAAACATGAAATATATTTTTTTCTAAAATATTACGTTTGCTTCTTTGAGTTGGAAGAAACGGCTTGAAAATTTGGCTTTTACAAAAAAAAAAATTAAAAGGAAAAGTGTTAAATTTTTTAGAAACTTGTTCCAGCAGCTGAAATTTTCAAGTTATTTTTTTTTTCAACTGTCTCAGTATTGTGACTGCTTTAAAAAAAAGAGTTAAAAGTTGTAGCTGGAAAACATAAAGTTTGAATACATATTTAAAAATAGATGAAAATATAAATGTACAGGCATCATAACCCAAGACGTGTATAGAGTGAAATGAAAAAGTGATGGAAAAGTAAGATTTTGATGAATTGTTGCCTTGGAGCATCAACTGAAATGAAAAGAAATTATCTCTGGGATCTTATGAGTAAAACAAAATGACGAGGTTATTCCTTCTAAATTATTTTCCTTCCCTAACTTGTCCTTTCATCTCCTCTTGCTCTACTGAACATGAGAAAATTTCGCACGCCAAATTAGCAATTCTGAGAATGAATGAGCAAATACATAATGACCCATGTTGTGTAATTCCGCCGTGCCATTTTATTACAGGTTCCGAATTTAACAGACAATTGTAACTACGCTCTCTTCACACACGAAAATGACACGTTTGTTATAGGGGAGACGAGTTCCTTTCACGAACTTAACCTGGACTCCCTTTCTTCCCTCTACCGCCATGACATGCCAAAATATTTCGGATTCTACCAATTTACACCCCATCCGCTCCGAGACCACAAAACTGGGGACATTTACAACATTGGGACGTCGGTCAAAACAGGACTCAAATATAACCTTGTACGAATTCCACCAAAAATCGGCAACGTTTCAGCCAAGGAACATTTTAAGAAAAATTTAAAAGTTGTCGCCTCAATACCAAGGTAAAATTTTCATAAGAAAGTGAAACAAGACTAAAAATGGGCCGTTTTTTGATGATTTCCTACTGGTTTTGGTTTACTTTTCCAGTCGGTGGAATACCTGGATTGGTTGTGCCCATAGTTTTGCAATGTCCGAGAATTATGCAATTTTCATTGAACAACCGCACATTCTCAACGTTGGGCGTTACATTGCCACAGGCCTTGTCCGGAATGAGGCTTACCGACTCTGGCTCGAATGGCATCCGGAATACCCGAATCGGTTTTACATCATTAACAAACGGACCGGGAAAATCTTCAACACAGAATTCATTTCCTCAAAAGTGTTTTACTTTATCCACATAATCAATTCCTACGAAGATGAAGAGAATGAGGAACTTATACTGGACATTTCCACATACGACGACCCATCCATCCTGGACAACCAATTCATTAAAAAGTTAAGGACAGAGTGCCCCTTTTATCCAGAAGAGTTCCAGGCTTCCATCCAGCGGTTTGTCATTCCTCTCAAAGCTCCAGATCCAGGAATTCCCGAAGGGACCAACTTGAGCATCAACGGCTACGCGACTCGAAAGGACAAAACGGTCATTATTCATGGAGAGGAAATTGCTGGGAAGGGATTAGAAATGGTTACTTTGAATAATTTGTATGTTGGGAGGCCGTATGCTTTTGCTTATGGGACGAGTCTCACTGCACGGAGTCAGTTTGCCAAATCGGTAGTGAAAGTCAACTTTAGGAACAAGGAGACCCACCTCTGGAATGCTGGAGAAAACATGATCTTTGGGGAAGTTATGTTTGTTCCAGTCAAACAGGCCAAGGAAATCCATCACTCCCTGACTGGAAACAATGAAAACAACAACAATGGGCAGTGCTGGAAAAGGGGAACTGAGACGTGCAATAATTATAACAACAACAATGGAATAGAATTTAATGAAGAAGAGGATGAGGGATACCTGATTGTCCCATCAATGGACATACGAGAAGGATACCCTGATTACATGTACTTTCTGAATGCTAAAACAATGGAAGAGGTTGGACGCGTCACTTTTAATATGAGAATTCCCCCTGCCTTTCATGGTCACTTTTTATCAGCATGAGACCTGAGAATCAAGCGTACCTTGACCCAAATTGCATCCAAATTTATTTATTTATTTATTTTTATATTAATCTAGTGGCAATTTGTGGCTAATTAGTAGAATCCTAAACCTTAATCTTCACTATCACTAAATTAAATAAGACTTAATATTTCTCTACCTAAACATTTATGCAACTTTTACCCTCACTCCTCCGATAAGGCTAAGTAAAAAGTTACTTTGAGTTTGTATAGTTAATTTAAAACCCATTAAATAATTCACTCAAAGGGTTCGAAGTGTTCGAAATACTATGAAATACCGCATATTTTTGAATCCACAACATAATTAATATAAAGTTAGAAAGCTAGTGAGATTAATATATTTATTTGAATTAATGTATGATAATATATATAGTAGTGTATATATCTATAAACATATATACGAATAAAATAACAATGAGTTGAAAGTCATAGTAGAAATAGTTTACCGAAAGTGGTTGTCTGCAAATTTTCTACTGATTTTCTCTACAGTATTTATTGATCTTTTTTTTAGTTTTTAGAACAAGCGATTTCTCCAGCATTGTAGCCCTAGCAAAAAATCAGTTGACCTTATTTTTCCGGATTAAGTGCTTCGACATTTCCTTACCCTTTTGCATTTTTAAAAATGCTGAAAATATTTTCCAACATTCGTTTCGAGCGATTGGAGAAGAATTCCTCTAAACAAACAACCAAACGGAACAAGCAGATGCCTCTTCCTTAAATGCTCTTCAAATCACTACATTTAGCACGTGGCAAATATATTAACGACTAGCATCTATTCAATTATGTGCTTACGTGCATCTGCCACGTGTTTTGGCAGCATTAAAACACGGGCACAATTCGCCTGTCATGCGCAATTAATTGGTGTTAATAAAATCCGACTAGGAACCGCAGAGGCGTTTCCCAGATTATATTTGGGAATATAAGTCAACATTATTCCTTGTACTGAGTTTTTTTTTAAATGAAAAAAAATGATAAAAAATACTTAGAATTTAACACTTGAGAAAAAATGAATAATAACCATGCGTGTTCATTGTATAAATTATCCGATTGTGGATATTATAAGATTTGTTTTAATTACAGGGGTCAATTTGTTTTTGAAAAATCAAAAATATT
This sequence comes from Anurida granaria, assembly GCA_034694825.1. Lineage (NCBI taxonomy): Eukaryota > Metazoa > Arthropoda > Collembola > Poduromorpha > Neanuridae > Anurida > Anurida granaria. Next base: position 4,332 of record JAQIWD010001713.1, on the reverse strand, counting down.
TGGCTGAGCAGACGTCTCCTGAATTCAGTCAGCGAAGGTGTAACCACACGCGTTCCCCTTTCCAACGCATGAATGCTCTGTGTATGCAACACTTTCTTTCCATTTATATGAGAAAAAGTGAGACTTCCGTTCACATTACTGTATTGCGCAGAGGTTCAAAACAGGAAACTAACATGATAAGTACATTGTTGGTAGATATGCTTTATTAAACTGGTCTTCCGTGTTTTTGTGACTCAGGACCCCAATTTCTAATTCGTCACCTACCAAGTTTTTCCAAATAGGAAGTAAAAAGTCGAAGACCTCCTTGAGTCTCTCCCTATTCCTGGTCTTGTGGACTCTCAGTCAGATATTACATTAGGTAAATATTCGTGCAAATTAAAACCATTTTACATAGTTGGAGTCACACACGAAGTGACATTCTATCTGGTTCCCGCTGTGTTCTGCTTTTGTTTAAAAGGATACGATGTCTCACTTGTTGAACTAAACGTTAAGTGGTTACGCTGCGTCCACTTTCAGTTTAAGGAAATATCCGAGCTTCGTGTATAGTAACTAAAATTATTATGGTGATCTCGATGCAAAGTTACGTCCTATTTATTCAACGCTGGAAACAGTAATTTCGAGGCGCTTTAAGAAATCACCGTTGAAAATTATTTCTACAGCTGCAACCTCAAAGGGCTACGACGCAGGCGTAGATTACTTTTGGCGAAATAATGAAAGAAGTTTGTAAGAATGTAAGGAAAGTTTCACATTTGGAACGAGATGCTCAGGAACAAATAAGTAATAATATAAAACTGATGTGTTGTTATTTCTGCACAAATTTACAGAACCGTTGTTCTCGGAACCATGCCCACGTAGTCAGCGGTTCGATCGTTGATTACGCCATTCCTTGGGAGATCAAACGAGAATAAAATTGGCAACGGTCCCAACATTCTTGTGGAACTTGAGTACTGAGCAAAAATGTTTATGTCGCCCTCAGTACATCTTAGTTTGGAGTAGTTTTTGTATTAATATTATAATGACCTAAGATATTATAAGACCTAATCTCTATATATAATGATAGAATATTATAATGGCATTAGCCAATTTTCCCATTTCGTACTCCAACATTCACGGGCAGAAAACAATTAAAAATTGGCTTTCGTTTCACACACACGCAACAGGATGAAACATGAATCACTTGCCAGTCTGTGATAGTATTGCCTATACACATGCTCGAATACTTTCCTGGTATAAACTAAAGTAATGTTCCTGGTCTACACAGCACAACACTAGAATCCCCAACTACACTAAACAGCATACGGTCTGTCATTCATTAACAGGCCATCATCCTGGATCATTCCTGAATATCTATGAAGTATACGACGCGGAAGGAAGAAAAATAAATTAGCCACTTCACACGCATATTTACGAAAGCGCAAGATCAAGACAGAAAGTCAAACTCCCTTTTGGAGTAGTCTAAGTAACTCTGAATAGCCTACGGATAAGCAACGTACGACTAATTTGAATTTAGCTCGCTTGCAATATTTTCGTCTTTGACTAATAACATCAGGAGGAATTGCAACATGCACAGCAAAAGTGTTTCCAACGGAAACTTTTTGGCTCTAGCCTAAGTAGTAAAATACTCCGGTAAAATACGTCATTAAATGATTTATGGAATATTCCTAAATGGGGCACGTGCACTACACTGCATTGTTGTTGACGTGTTTTGTAACACATTCGGTCGCCAAACTTACTACGAGGTTTTTTAAAGTGACAAAAAGTGGTATCCTACAAAAACCAGTGCGATGGCCATAACTCAGTTAGGTTGGAAGATTCCAGTGTAAGTTATATCATAGCAACTCAAAATGAATCTTAATTCTCTCGATCTTTTAAGATTTTTGATGTCAATTTTACTAATAATGATAAACTTGAAACTTTCTCATTACAGTTTACCCGGCGAATTCGCCATAAAAGTGGAAAACGTTAGGCCGTTTAAGAAAGTAAAGTAGTAAACTTGTAATAGAGATATACGTAAAATATATTTGAACGTGGTCACAAGAAACGATAACGGTTCCCGGGAAGAGATAAAGTGGAACCATTGATGAATAAGTATTGTTAGAAATCTATAGACTACAGGAACTACGCCGCACCTCATATGCACCTCGACGATTATAAATACACTTAGCTGCTTGGCCAACATGATTTATTTTCGACACCTTACTTGGTATTTACTTTTGAATTTAAAATGTGCCCATCTGATTGGCAAACACGGCAATTTGTCCAAAAAATCAAGCATCTGACCCATATTCCGCGACAGGATGAAACCCCGCGTCGCCGCGTCGCCTGAAGGTTTCACATGATTCCGTTTTGTCAATCATATTTAATTCAATACTATTGCCTGCTGATCGTACTCGTGCTTAGATTTAAAAATGAAATTTTGTGATGGTCTTTCCCTGCAAAAACTAAAAGATGGAGGTATATTTTGGAGGCCGGCAGGTATTCGAAGCAGTGTATATTTAGGTTAGGAGGAATAATCCGTATGGTAATTTGATCAATTATTAGGTAAGGGGGCGCGTAGCAAACGAATGTTGCCAGCTGCGAGGGAAACAACTGTATCTAATCCACTGGGGCACCTGGATGTCTTAGCACCGCTCACGTCAATGGAGGACTATGTGCGACGACCCTGGGTTGGTGCAAACGACATTTTGGAACAATGGCGATATGAATGGGATACAGGAGAAAGCTTGGCTTATTGAACGAAAGCCGTTGTATTACACTATTATAACTCTTCTGAAGCTACTGTATCTGAAAAATCATACAAAACAGAGTGTAAAACTTAGGTAGGAATATATAGGAAAGATAGGCTGCGTAATTTGGATTGGAAGCCTTTTCAAACCCAAAGGCCTTAAAGGGATAGCGGCATTGGGGCCTCATCGCTAGAGTTCCTTTGCTCGTACAACACGGGTTCATTTAAATAAGACCTACCTTGGAGCAAAACCGCGTAAGGACTCATGTAACGCTAAACCGAAGCGGGGTGTGTACGCGTTCAAGCTTCTTTTCAAACCGTAACTCCTATTTTAAATTCAACGAAGTGAAACTCATTGAAACTAATTAATTAATATTCAAGATTTCATTCAAGGTTTTGCACGTCGCAAGCATACCAATGGAACTTAAGGAGGCAATCACAGTTGCACTTTCCATACAAATCCGCAATGTTACAGTACTTTACCTGAGTAACATTTGTCGACCTATACAATCATGCGTATAAACTCTGCCAGCATCCCAATCTCCGGCATATTAACATCTACCTTTGTAATTATGCAATCTGAAAGATGGAAGTTTTCTGTTGAGGTTAATCAATCAGTTATCAAACGGTACACGTACGCATTTATCTGGAGGCTCCTCCCGTGGTACGCTTATAACGACGGCTCAATATAAACAAATTGATCCACAAATATATCAAAAACCAATCAGGCAAAAATTCTATTTAATTTCTCCTATACCTTGCTGGGTTAAAAAGTGAGCCAATGCTTTATTTTGATTCCATAAACCCCGAATTACGTCATCCTTAAAGGCTGAAATCAACAATTCTTCATACGAAGTACAAAATATTCTGCAGCCCTTCGACCAGCTTGGATGGAAAAATTTCCATGATTTCACCTATGAATATATCGGATTAGGCACTACTAAGGAGGGCAAGTTTCCTTTAGAGTATATCACTCACTCTGAATACAGCTGAATTTGGAACTTAAGTTGCGCTTTTGGCGCCACTTTGAATTTATTCGCTTTTTAATACTAGTTTATGGCAAGCTGGAAACGTGTAGCTGGTCTAAAATAATAAATATACCAAGTTGAAAGGTGATTTTACAATACAAAGCCAGAGAGAATTTGTTGCTAAACCAAAGTAAGATAACCAGTATATATAACTAAATATAGCGCAATTGCAAGAAGCTAGAATGTTTCTTCCTATGAGTTACAAATACTCTGCAAACCATACACAATATAACACCGTTTTATTGCACATATATATAAACGATTCGACAACTGCTAGGTACTCAATGCTGTGGTAGGTCATGCCTTGTACGGGCAAACGTAAAACCCTTACAGTTCAAATACACTGTTCATGGTCAGTGGACTGTTCATCCCCAATGCATTTAGGGATAAAACTGTCCAGAAGTTTAAATTTAAAAATGGAGTGACAGTCACGAAGGATAATATAGAAAGCCATTTTAAAGCAGGATGAAACCGTTTGTTGCACTTGATTGGCAAAGCAATCCGGATTCCGATGTCATAAAAAGAACTACGCGACAACTTCTTTCTAATTATGCAATTCACCTATTCCTGTTCATATTA
>JAQIWD010001712.1:0-11372 GCA_034694825.1 Anurida granaria | reverse complement strand
AAAATACAAAATTCATTTGGCGTTAATATTAGATGAAATGCAAGGATTTGTTTTATTTCTTTGGAAAATAATGGAAATGGAAGATAAAACTGGGAATCACCAGTCGTATTTTCATTGCCGATTTTATGTCAGTTTAAATTCAATTCTAATGCCATAACTTTTCTTCTTATTTCATTTGCTTAATCTTGACAATTTAAATTTATTTTGTATAGATCGATTATTTCTCATGATCCCAATCCCAATATTTGCAAGCATCCCTGCTAACTTATTCTGGAAGAAATGCCCAACTCAAAGTATCAAAGAAATTCTAGGTGTTTGGTTTTGGTATGTGTTTGTCGTCTCGTTTATTCTTACCAGTTTCACCACACACAGAACACGGAAGATTCCCTCTTTCTCCGCCTTGAGCGTTTTTGGGAATTATCAATCAAGTCAAAGTTAGAAGAAAAACAAAATGTCTCTTTCCATTGTGTCTGCCTGTTCCGTGGACATGGTTAAATTTCTATTTTTGTACAATTAAACGTGCTCCATATCCATGTCTTCTTTCTTTGTCAAACTCCTTCCTACACCTTCAATCATCTGATTCTAAATCTCCTCTCGTCTTGTCCTCCTGTCCTTGTCATGATGTCCGGTAAGCCTCCTCTACTTTAGTTAAAATCTTATCCTTTGTCCTTACTTCATTCGCTATTCCATTTTTATACTCGTATCCTGCTTAAGTACCAGACAACAATGCATAGTTTAATTAGTTTAAGATTCCTGAACTACACGCGTACTATCCGGCATAGTACGCGTAGCGTCGTCTATGCCGTCCGACTCCAAATATGCATAGCCAATAGCCAGCCGAGAATATTTTTTTTTTTTCATTTCCGGTTCAATGTAGCTTTAACTTCGTCCTTCATTATTCTCGCCATCAGTTTTCTTCCGTTAGAAATTTAGCGACGTTTACTCCCACTGTCAGTGGAGACGTAGATGTCAAATAAAGGTTATGCCACCAAGCCTGTGATGCGAACCGAACGTGTAACGAATCCGTAACTTGATTAAAAAAAACACTCGAAGTCGAACTAACTATTCGACTCAAAAGTCAGCGTTAACAGAATCCGAATCGGAAACCTTCAAAATGAATTGTTGGGCCCAACTGAGAAAGAGAAGGGAGTCAATAAATCAGGAATGTCGAAACCATAATATTGGCCTTTTTTGTGCTGGCGACCACAATGTGTGTCACTGGAAAGGCAATTTGGACCTCTCGGCAATAGAACTTAAATTATCATTGCCGGAAAGTGAAAATGAATGCGTTTCGTATGTCCTGCCTAGTTGTATCTGAGCATGTTGACTTGATTTTTTGACGTAAGGTTGAGCCTTGGTGACATATAAGTGTGCATTTTTCTAATAACAAACTTTTAGTTTGGTTTGAATTTTTATTTTGATAATTTTGTAATTTGGAAACTCAAGTGGAGTCTGAGGTTCCTTTCTTCTTCAACAAACCCGGATGACTAGATTTGCGGTGACTAATGGGAGTCTCGGAATAACGACGTTGAAGTCGTGTGTTTATATTAGTTATTCTCTCAACTAAAATCCTAATGTGAGCATTGAGCAAGTTCCATTCTGTTCCATCTCAATACTTGTTGAGTGAGATTGTTGAGATGCGCGGAGTGCAGAATCAACGGAAGTAGGATAGGAATAGGATAGGAATAGGATCCTCTGTTTTGGTAGAAATTTTAATCAGTCTTGGCTTTCTCACTCTTTCCAGATCGTGACTCTTTCCGGCGTCCACGTGGGGACGACTCTGGCTACGTGGGGTCACCCGGTGACCTCTTGACCCCCTCGTATCTACAATATTCTCGAAACCACCCGCTCCTCGCCATGGAACACCAAGAGACCAAGCCACACACCCTCTCTCCCACCTTCTTCACTACACCCATCATATGCACATTTTGTAAGATCTTTAAATCTATCATCAAAGCAATCACGGAATTGGGAAATTAATTGAAAACTTATGTACAGAATCTGATTTGTGTCCTCTTCTTTTGTGAAGGTGATGATTTCATTTGGGGAAGTGGATCTATAGGACTCAAGTGTGAAGGTAAACTCATCAACTCACTCACTGACCTTTGACCTTTGTATTCACATTTGATTTCCCCAGATTGCTGTGAGTGTTTCCATCGTGAGTGCGTAGAGTCGTACGAGGGACTCTGGGGGAGTGAGCGGGATAGATGGAGATTACTAATGGACCCTACACCTGACTACCCAGGACCAAACTTCAGGGCCCTTTACACTTGCTCATCTTTCCCAATAGTCTCACCCACTGGACCTACCAACACTGTAAATTATAATCCTCAGTTAATTTAACCCGCTGAATAATTGAATAATATTTACTATTGGTTATTTATTGGGGGATGAAGTTGAACTGTTCTTTTTTGTTTTATCAAAGAGAGTAGGAGAGTGGAGTATTCGGACTGTGGGTGAGTGGATGGCAGCCATCAACCTATCCGACTTTGCTCAGATTTTCATCCAGAATGGGATTGATGGGCGGAAACTGATGAGAATGGACGGGAAATCACTGCAGGTAATTCAAACGTTTTATTATCCTTGCAGACGCCTTGAACCTAAACCTCAAGAGTGTCAGTGACCGCTGTGTTTTTAAAGCCTACGCTTAGACCAAGTATACCTAATACTATAATGGCATGTAGAGTGAATATGACCTTGAGAGTACGTACTCAGTTCAGTCGCATTTAGTATTGAAGTTATCGCATAGGCTGGTCATTGGACTCACCTCGCACCGGGGCGGAGCAGATAAGGAATCAAACAACCAAAAAACGTTTATTCTCACCTGAGACTAATTTAGTGAGAGTCTAGGTAGTCCCCATCCTCTCTCCTCCATCATCATCAGTTTGCAGCTTTCTGTCATGTACCATTCTAAAATTGTTATTTTGTCTCCGTGGGGTGGATGAACTGCATCATTCGGTCACTAGTCGGGGCAAGCTAGAAGAGGTCAGACCCATAGAACACTCCACTCCAATTCAGCATTTCCCAATTTTTTGTTTTGTTTGTCAACACTCTAACTTCTGCCACTCATCAGTTCAGCTCAGTTCATAATAGTAATAATTAGTTAGTAAATGTGCTAGTGAATTTGTCTCTTGGTTAGTTTTTGCAACTGTCTCTTCCATCATCTTTATTGTTAGTTTACTTTCGAATTCAGGAGATGTGATCCTGATTGATTGAGATTGAGAGTCTGAAGAAATGAAGTTAAAGGAGACTTGTAACAAAATCTTCAGCCGATTTAGGCGTCCTCCCACCCCCATATTCCTTACCCTAGTCAATGAAGTGACTGAAGTCATCCCAGTCACCCACCAGGAGAGATGGAGGTCAAGGTCAGGAGAGAATCACTACTACCCAGAACCAAAGGCAATACCCGCATCAACTTCTCCAACATCCCGTTCCCGGCATGTCACCGAGGTCAGTCTAAACTACTGTTATTAAGGTTCTTGTAGTTTCCCTCTAATACCCTACGCCTACTATACTCATTAATTCAATGGCGGGATGAATGAAAGTCATTTAGTATTTTCTTCTTTGTCATTTTGGGCTAAATTGATGGCATGCGCCAACAGATTCTCTTTTTACTTGATTTCCCTCCCACCAAACTTTATTCTAATTTACGTTTTCACGTTTGATTAAAAAAAGGCGCGTAGCCATTAGGAAATGCGATTTGATTTAGGTTTGTACAAGCAACAAACAAGAAGTAACTCCAAGAAGTTTAGGCCGAAGGATTTGAAAGGGTTAAGAAAGGTCATCGGAAATTAAGGACCCGGGCCGGACCGGACAGAGGGCAGAGTTAGTTTGTTTGACCACAAGCTCAAACTCACCCTCTTCAAACGGCAAGAAGTGGATGGAGGAAAGTGGCCCTTTCTTGGCGTTTGTATTTGTATGGGGTGGGGTTGATGAAATTAGGTTGACCTAGGTCGGCTATGGTAAGGTTATGCGATTCTTCCAAATTCAACTTCTCTTTCCAGATTGGAGGGGCGGGGCAAGTGGGATGTTGGTGAATGTGAATTCCCAAATTCCACTTTAATTCTGAAAGAACAGAAGGATATTCTCAGTTGTCCTTGAATTGTAAAAGTAATGAGAATAGGGAAGAAGTGGATGTGTGCGCTGGGATTATGACTTGGGAAGTTATTCTTAGGGGTTATGCTTAATTAATCTTCTCATCTGGTGGGAATAGTGGCATGATTTATAAAGTGGTTGGTGCAATGAGATTTCATTCTGATTCCTATGGTATGATCGGATTAGGAAGAATCTCTTCCTTTTACTACTGCTTGTCTATGCCCAAGAATGGAATCCAAACTAAATCATGCTCTAAAACTCTTTTCTATGGGATTCCAGGGGTTGGGGATTGGTGAGGATTTCCATCAAGTGGATGCTATTCTGGCAGCCTTGGACGAACTACGGAGGAGAGATACAGAAGGAGTATCCACTCATCTTCAGACCCTCCCGGATCCACGTCCGGTCAAAGGTCATGACTCCTCCACCACCCCCACTAGCAGTACCAACTCCAAGACCACAACCAAGACGATCCGTCCAAATCTGAGGAGGGATGAGTCTTACTCTGGCAAAACCCTCTCAGTCCCACCTGAATCTGACCACTCATCATCTCCTAACGGTCATCATCTCACCCTCTCCACCTTTTCAACCCTCACGACCTGTGACCACTGCTCTCTCAACCTACACGGACTATTCCATCAAGGACTCATGTGTCAGAGTATGGACATTCTTCATTTAATATCAATTTAATTAACTCACAATTGTTTATAATTTAACAACAATTTGAATTGTTTGTCTTCTATAGACTGTGGATTCATAGTTCATCGGCAGTGTGCCATTCTGGGAGGAGTATCCCAATGTGACCCCACCAACGCACATCCTGACAAAATACAAAGACTCAACTTCATCAGAAACAAAGGTCAGTCGGCTCAATCTAACCAACCCACTCTACTAATGTTCATCTGGAAAATCCTACTTTTTGTTTCTGTTTTTAAACGCTCCTGTCCAATCCTTACCTTTAACTCCTCCATCTTGATCCTTGATATGAGGCTGAATTGCTTGGAAACGTAAGGGGTTGGTAGATGGAATCCAAGGGGTAGAGTCCAGTTTAATCCAATTCGGAGAATCATTACATTAGAAAAAGCCCTTTGTCTATGTCCCTATGTTCATGATTCCTCCAACTCCAATTGTAGCAATGCCGTAGTAAATTGGAGTCGTAAATTGTGATTGTTTGTCTGTACGTGATTTAATCCTCATTCCAATTCTTTCTCACCAGTCACCATTCATTCACCCGCATCATCACATTTTCCCACTCTCTCCCTCCGTCACATTTCTGATTTATTTCCTACGATGTGACGTTCAGGTCAAAAGAGTCCTGGGAAACAGCATTAAACTGACTCCCAATTTCATTCCACCATGCTTTACTTTCAGTTTGGTTAGATAGATCAGTTCCATTTGAACAAATATTGATTTCCCCTTAACTAGTTGAGTTGATTGGGGTTAAATTGATTGATTGGACGTGTCAAAATTTGGGTTGTTCTTTGTTGGTGGAGTTCCAGCCCAGTTCCAGTTGAGGAAGGAATGAATCCGTGAGTAGTTTATGAACCACCCGACTCCGTGCCTCTCTCTTCTTCCCACCCAGTTTTCCCACACGGAGGAATGGTGGAGGGAGTTTCATCACGGGAATAGGCGGAGTCATGTAATACCCTTGCCTTGTCTTTCCTTTTTAAACTCCTTGGAATTTGGGTCGATCATCCTACCTCGTGTCACAATGTATGTAATCAAATTGCCCCTCATGCTTACGCAAATGTTTTCCTTCCTTGTGTATAATTAATCCTTCCTCTTTCATTTTTAATCTATACTTCTAATTGTTGACTTAAATTGGAGCCTGGAGTTCTTTTCTTTAATGACGTTTTCTTGTGTTGTTTTTTTTAGTCCTTGGACAAAACTTGTCAGTGTCGTTTGAACCATCAATGGTCCCTGGACCTGATGTCTTTCGTGCTCTCTGCACGGAACTGGAAAGGAGGATCGAGACTGAAGGGAGTGTCATTGTTCCCAACTTAGCCCTCATCTTTGACCCCCTCTCGTCCCTCTCCAAAACAGAGCTGGGACAGAAGCTGGATAAGATGGGGAGAGCACTGAGGGAAACACCAGAAGTGGGACAGAGGACACTCCAGACGGAATTTGACATCAATCAGTTGGTGAGTGGGATACGACGATTCCTGCGAGAACTCCCTGACCCACTCATCCCATCCACCTTCTACGAGGACTTCATGGACATTGGGAAGTGTCCCATTGACTCGGATGCACTCCTACGCATGGAGAAACTCATTCTAAAAGACTTGAACGCCCATCACTCTGCGTAAGTAAATTTAATAATTATAAATAAGTGATTAATAATTCATTGAATTAATTGATCCTGTCAAGGTGTCTCAAATATTTTGGTTCTCACTTGGCTCGCGTTTGCCGTTTGGTTGATAAATTGAACAAGACGAACCCACCCTCTCGAGTAGACGCAGAGAAGATCCTAAGTCACTTTTATGGAATGGTCCTTCTCCGTCCGCAATGGGAAAACACAATGTAAATCAACTCTGCAAAATTACCAGCTGCCAATTATAATATTTTGAGTTGAGGATGACTTCAGTGTTATTTTTCTGTTTTTTAGTCAAATCCTTGATAATACGCAGCTCCACCTGAGGATAGTATCCTTGTTGATTGAGCTCAGTGGTGGGATGGGTTCTGAGATTATGAGAAAGGGAAGAGCCCCACCGCAGGAAATTTCATCCAGTCCACCTCACTACATTCTCCTGGGAGGCAAGGAAGGAGCACACAAATTCCGTGGAAGGGAAAAGGCTGAATTGGAGCTACAACAGGCAGAATGGTACTGGGGAGACATTTCAAAGTAAGGAGAACCCATTTCTTTTCATTTTCTTCTTAATTCTGTAGGTAGAGTAGATTTATAAAGAATTGTGTATATTGATGTATTCTGTTTGGTAGGGAGGAAGTAGTTGAGAAGTTGTATGACTGTCCCGATGGTTCGTTTTTGGTTCGTGATGCGAGTACGAAGAATGGGGAGTATACGCTCACTGTCCGTCATTGCCAGAATTCCAAACTCCTCCGAATTTCCCACCGTGATGGACGATATGGCCTCATTGAGCCACTAACTTTCTCATCTGTCGTCAGTCTCATCAATCACTACAAGGAAGTCTCACTCGCAGAGTACAACAATTCACTTGATGTCAAACTCAGCTACCCAGTCTCAAAATATGAAAAGGTAGTTGGCAATTTAACGCAATTATAAATCATGGAAAAGTTTGACTAATTTGTTTTATTCGACGGCGGCTGTTTGTGTAGGGTGATGAGGATGATGACAAGGATAAATTATTGGTGGCCTTGGGGGAGGTGAGCCGTGATTACTTGATGCGAAGTCGCTACTTTGAGCTCCACACGAATCTCCAGTCACAAACTTCGGATGAGATCCATTTGAAGAAGCAAGCCATTGAAGCCTTTGACTATGCACTCTCATTCTTCCGGGAGCAAATGTCAGTCCACAAACACACGCAACAGACGGAGACAGTCAGTGACCCCAAACGGATCCAGGAGTAAGGACGAAAGTAGGAGAGGTTACAAATTCATAATCTTTATTGTTTACTTTTCTGTTGCAGTGTTGAGGACAATTACTTGTATCTTCAGACGAGATTGAATTCCATGGACAAGAGTAGGAGTCAACTGATTGAAAGTCTCACATTCCAAATAACTTACCAGAGACTCCTAGAGTCAGAACTCATCAACCTGAAGCCCCTTCTGAGTCAACTCAGGAAACAACGATCTCGAATATTCAAGTGAGTCTTCATTCATTTCTGATTGTCTGTAGTAGAACTTATTTGTCATTGATTTTGCAATTTCTTGATTAGGCGATGTGAGCAGCTGGGCTACAACATGAGTGACTGTGAGGCCATTTGCTCCCCAGGTACAATTGACTTTTGGGAAGAGCATTACTGGTTCCAGTCGAATGCGTCCAGACAAGATGCCGCCATGCTCCTTAATGGGAAGCCAGAAGGGACGTTCCTAGTCAGGTCAGTTGGCTTCCTCTCCTCTAGTAAGTTTTCTGTCCTTCGGATTCCAAGATAACCCTGTATAGGAGTAGTCAAGTCAGAGGTCAAATGTTAACAAAGGCGAACTTGATTGCAAAATATTCCTCTTCTCTTGGGGCATAGAGACTGCTTTTATTTTGAGAGATGATTAATGTTGTTTTTCTTTGGTTGATGATAGGAAATCCACTACTGGTGAGTTGGCACTCTCTCTCATGTTGGGTGGAGGTCAAATAGGTCACTGCATAATTTACCAAGGAGAAGTTGGCTATGGGTTCAACAGACAAACCACACACTTCCCAACCCCCAAGGCTCTCATCCTCTACTACTCTGCTCACTCCCTGGAGGAATTCAACCCACAACTCAAAACGGCACTCAAGTACCCCGTACTATGGAATCAGTCATAAAAACAGTCAGAACAAACAATTCGAATTAGTAGAGAAGAAGGATTCAAATGGTGAATGACGACGTGAAGTGGAGGAGCATTTTTTTTCTAATTTGGATTGATGCAAGTATTATTAATATATCTCCTTACTCTTTCTTTTTGTATTAACTTATTGCTTTAACTCTTTTTACAGGTTAGGATTGATAGGATAATTTAATCGATGCATGGGAGAATTAATTGAATTGATGTAAGGATCCAAAGAAGAGCCAATGAACTTTAACTTTGTAACTTTTTAATGGGACTGTTTGAATTAATTTTCATTTAAATTCCTTTTGACATTGCTTACAGGGTGAGTTTCATTGGACTTGTATGGATTTGTATGGGAGTTAGATTAGGTTAAATCGGTATATCTTTAGATAACTTATAATGCAAAGAAAGACTCAACTGGCGTCCCTCAATTTCAATCCACTCACTGACTCACGGAATCAGCTCAACTCTCCCTCTGGAACAAATTGAACGAAATGTCACAATTCGTAAATATTTTTGTAATTTTGTTTTTGACTATTTAGGGGAGGGAGGAAGGAGAATTGAATGAAAATGAAATTATTTTGTATTTATTCCTTATCAATTCTTATTTTTTATGTTCATTCTGCTGGTTGGGCACGAATTCATCTGAACTGGAAAAGCTATCTGAAATTTCCATTCACTTTACTCTACTTTTGTTACCGGGATGTCAAAATCCCCACAAGTTAGGAGTTTATGAATTTTTGGAATTAAGTCATGGCTATGGGATGGAGAGCCAGACCTCAATTTTGTGATTGTCAAAAGTAAATTGTTGTGATGACTGAAATGAGTTTGTAGCTAAATGGTCGAAACTCCCTAGTCGAAACCATCTTAGAAAAAAAAATTGTGAATGAATTTATTTAGACCGAAAGAAAACAAAAGAATTTATTGAGAATGAATAAAGAAAGAATTGATTCCGATAATTGAATTTAATACTAAAACAAGTTATCTTAAATTCAGACGCTGGTTTGATTAGTTTCTTCTTTATATTCTTAATAATCCCTCACTCCCTCATTTCCCCATCAGCGTAATGGGTCCACCACCAATTTTTCCGAGTGATTCCTTTGCTTGAGATGGCAAAAATGAATTGAAATTAATGAAAAAATTAATTCAACGGATTTATGAAACAAAAGCAGCCTTGGCTTCTTACATACGCGATTATTAGGTTTATTTGTGCCTGCCAGCCTGGTATACCGGCGTAACCGGCCCATCATTCCTAACAATTCCTTATCAAAGAGACGAAATTAAGTTTAGTTATAAAATGTCTTCTGGAGTAATTGCCCCTCCAAAAACCTCAACGACAATTCTCTCATCATGGTGATGAGTTGTTAATCATTGTGTTCAAATTTTTGCCATCCAACCACCCACCCTTTCTCAAAACAATATAAACCTCTGGCAAGAAAATACAATACCTCATTTAAAACACTTTTCAAGTGGGCCCCCATTTTATACCAAGAAGTCTAAAACCTCAGTCAGACAATCACTCTCAAGTTTGGTGGGAATTTTTTTTGCACATGTTCGAAATTCAGATTGCTGCTTTCAGATCGCCGCGCCATCTGGCAGCGGACGGAGTACTAGTAGTTTTCTGACCATTGTGTAGGGTTATCTATGGAAATGCATTAGAGAATCATTGGCACAGACGGAATTGCTTCCATTATTGTACTTCCTCTCCTATAATTAACTTCCATGTCTAAAACAAAACCAACTAACTCTTGCCGATACAATCATTGATAGGATCGTATTTTTTGGTCTCCTTTTGCAGCACCACTACAACTATAATTAATTTAGTACGGAAATTGTCCAATAAAGTTATTAGATCGATTTATTTCGTAATTGAACTAAAATTGTTTCGTAGCTATAACAGTTAGTTTAATCCTACTAATCCAGGATATTATGTATTCATATTCCGAAACTTGGAAAGCATAATTGGCAGTGGCAATTAATGAAATATTAGACACTAATTCAAGAATTTGTCTAACTGTATTTGCCTGCCCGCTGACAACAATATTGACGTACAAGGTTGTGCTATACCGAATGAAAATGGTATACACTTTATGCACATATTACATTGCATAATTAAGTTAAATGACTCGAACTCTGGTGAATATTCTTTCATCGAATGAAATACGTTAAGCCAGCGTCGACAAATGTAACCGATGTGATGTCGTTAATTATTCCTTTGTAATCATAATGGAAATTGAGGTTTGCATTGAGTAGGTAACAAAATGCTTTCTCAAATGAAAGTATCGTATTGACACAAGTTGGTGTTTAAGTGTTGAATCAATGACTGGTTTAAAGTGTAATCTTTACATAATTATATTCACCCAAGTTCGATGGAAAATTTTACAGACTTCCCCAACTTGTTTCCAGTGTAAGGAATGAATTGCCGGGTCCATACAATCGTTAGCGTCGTCATCATCGTGATTACGAGTTCCTTAGATTATAAATGTTACATAAATCAATTTTAGAGTATGAAAATGGTTAATTTGAGAAATCCAGGATAGAAATTTTTACACGCAACCATAAGAGCTTATGAAATAAAACGTTTTTTTAAGTTAAAGTGAATTTATTATTAGAATAAGATATAGGATCGTTTCATCTATTTTTGCTAACACTGTATAGATACAAAAGGATACCTACACACAGAAATAACAAACATACGAAATAAAATTATTAATCAATGCTAATTCATTTTGGTTTATTTTTCTTTAATCTCAAGCGTATTGTTACGGTGGGGCAAGTTCTACCCAAGGAGGATGCCAGAAATGCCCCAACCCGGGCCACCTTAAGGGCTCAAAATG
>JAQIWD010001711.1:0-11376 GCA_034694825.1 Anurida granaria | reverse complement strand
GCATGCTAACAAACCTGGTCAAAATGTGCATTGCAAAATCTGACTCAAATTTAGCATGCTAACAAACCTGGTCAGAAACTCTCGATTCGTGGTTTTTTATGCAGTTTCTACTGATTTTTTAACATACGAAACCTGCCTGACTCAATTCCTGGCGACCTCTCGTCCTTCCAATAACGTGGGACGCAGGAGACAACAATACCCCAACTAAATCTCCTCCTGGAAATTTATATCCTTCTTTTCCCTTCCATTTATTGACGTTGGTACATTGAAGATTCCCACTCCAATTGTTCTTTCCATTCAATTTCAGGAGGGATGATAATGATACCTGTCGGACTTGACTTGAATGCATTGCATGTTTCGAGGATATCAACAATTTTTCCACTCTTGAATAGGCTAAGGCTATCCTGAAAATTGTTCCAATTCAGGGCACATTGCACATTTGCACATATGCAATTTTATTTAAAGAGCAGTTTTTCATACCTCTTCAATGACAAGTGAAGCAAGGGACTGTATTGCATCAAATTTAAATAGTTTTGGGAAAGAGTATACATTATTTGTGAAAAATGGAATTTCATAGGGCTTTACATGAAGTCAGAATCGGAGGCAATTGAAGGGGTCGACTCGTTTCGTCTTTTTCCAGGATTGCACCGCGCGCGCGGTTGAAAACCGTCGTCGGCAGTCACAGCTTGAATAACAGAAATGGACCCCTAGTGACCACTGCAGCGAGGTGTGGTAGGAGATCGGATACAAAGACCGCAATTTCTCTCATCAAAGCTCGTTTGGCTGCATGTGTCTACTAACTCCAATTTGAACGTTTTCAGCCCTGCCAAAAATATAAAAAATAGAATAGTAAATCGAGAATGAATGATCAAAAGGCAGTGGAGAACGTCGCTTACCCGGTAGCGGCAGAAAGGAAGGATTCTTAATCAAATTCAAGACGGCACTGGTCCGCATCCTAGCCATTGTTTTCAATTCCAAGACTTCTAATGATTTCATCTCCGAGAAAATGAACTCGATACTCTGTTGGCTGGTCCACTTGGTGTACAATTCTCGTACATTCGGGCAAATCCGATTCCAGTCAGTTACGGCTGGATTTCTATTGGAAAAAGAATCAGACGACGAGTCTTGACACGGAGCCAAATTCAGCCGAATTGAGTACCCCGTAGATTCCACCATATTCGTTATTAGCAATGAGCGTTTCCAGATGCGGGAATTGGTCACTTCTGAAAGGAATCACTTGGGAAAATAACCTACTTCGATTTGACGATCCGAGGGTGGGCTTGAGTTCGAGATATTTCAAGTTCGCAAGGGTTGGAATTTGTAGGCGAGGGTAGGGCGCAGGCACTGCCTTCCTCATAGAGCAATCCTTCATTACCAAAGTTTCGAGACAATTTGCACTGTTATGAAACAACTGCTCAAACCAATAGAAGACCTTTACCTGGTCTTCTTCCTCCTCAAACGGAATTGTAAATTCCAACTCACGGTAAGGCAATCGGCTCCATCGTTAGTGGCTTCAAAAGATTGTAGTTCACAGAGCCGATAAGGACCAGGGAAATAGAAGGAATCGGTGCAATCAGCTTGACCAAACGATGCGCCAGATGATCTTCGTCCAAACCATAACCCAAGCCGAAGGTGACGTTTCAGCATTGGAAATTGGATTGGTTTGTGCATTTGAGGTTTAAAACCTCCCCAAGAGGACGTCAGGTTTGTGGTTAAGACTTCCAACTTTGCCATCCCCTCCAAAATAGACATGACGTTACTGTCAAAGGTCCCATTTCCACCAACGACAACCGACAAGTTCAGGATATGACTTCCAAATACTCGAAGAAACAGAAGACTTGAGGATTCATCCATCACTTCAAACCTGGAGTAAAATTCTTCAAGTTGTTTCGTCCTTTGCTCCTTTAGACATTTGGAAAGGGGAGGACTTGAGACTGAGAGCCACATGTCTCTGGTGAGTGGTGACAAATGGAAGTAGCAATTGATTTCCAGATGGAATTGACGAGACGTGCCGAATGTAGTAAATCCTTTATCGGGATCCATTTGAGCACGTTTCATAAAAAATCATAAAATAACATTTTGAAATAGGATTTTATTGGAAATGAATTGGGCCCTTACGATTTAGATTAATCTAAACAAAGATTTACCTCTATCGGAAGCTCAGACAGCATAGTTGAACGACGGACTGTTGACAACGACAATTTGATCGAGCACAGCACACACACTGAATAATCTTAATCAAGGAGGTCACTGAGACTGATTGAAGACTAATGACAATGAGAGAGTCTGAGAGACCACTGCCAAAAAAACAACAAATTCCTTTGTTCTGTGTGTTTCAAAATTCAGTCCTCCTTTTTAACTACGGACAGCAAGTGTCAACGCTGGCTTGTGCCGGAGTTGATGAGATAAACCGACGACAAAGCCGCTAATGACCGATATCTCGATGGCCCTTAAAATTTCGGGGTTAATTGAGCTTCAATTCGACGCGTCGGGTTAAAGTTCTCTTCTGGATATAGGAAGGCAATGTTTACGCCCTCCAGGAAGCAGTGATTTTTCAATACTACCGCTAACAGCATTTTTTGGATCTAAATTACCTTCACGTCTATATCACATCCGCTTTGAAATGTTGTTCAAATGTCCCTTATGATGTCTAACTCAAACGCCCCTTCTTATGGTATTCTCGCAGCCCTTGTTAGTGCCCGCTCTCCGGCCGCAATATTGCAAGGAGGTATTGACTCACTTGAAACAGATTAGTTCATGTAAATTTTCACTGCCAGTGCTTAAGTGTATACATTCTACTTCTTTACGGTAGGGTTTTAAGCATTTTTGAGCACTTCACCGTGTTTTGCTAATAAACTAAACTAAACTAAAAAATAAACATAAAATAAAATTCCATTTTCATGCAAAGTGTGCAACTTACATTTCACTCAAATTGTGCATCTTTAAAGTCACCGCAATAGTGCATCAAACAAGTTTCAACTTTCTTTTTTCTTTTTTTTTTTGACCCGGAAGGAAGTGACTGAGGTTTTATTATAGTCAATATATAAATACGAACTTTTTATGACGCTACTCAAATTTACGAAATCAATTGTTAGTAACTACAAGTAGAAGATTTCTGAAAGTTCCTTCCCCGGAGGGAGCGTCCCCAGAATCGACGCCACGTTCCCACGCTGCAAGGTAATGCTCAGTCTCTGAATAAGGAATTGGGTGGCCCGCTTCTCTCCAGTGGCTTCCGAAATGCGTTGTCCTATCAACAATTTTTACCTTAGCAACCATCCACTCTAAATGCATCCTGGATTTCAAGGTTTATTTGGTAGAGGCAGAGAACTAAAAATGCATCCGATTATTGCCATGACATATCTGTCCGTAGTTTCTATACAGTTTTCTAACTGATTTTTCTATTTGGCGGGGCGTCTTCCGGCCACTACTCCCATTTGTCACAAAACAAATTTTGTTTGGCGATAAGCGAAAAGTCTTTCGGAGCAATTGTCGGGTGGCCCTCTATTTCCCACATATATTGCCACTAAGGGTCAAAGCTTATTCATAAAGGTCTGAAAATTGAATCTGGAAATTTTTAATGAATTAGTCCAGACTGGAGTTTGCAGACCTCATCCAAGACTTTTCGCTTTGGTGCTTTGTAGCGATCCTCGTGATGACGATTTACACGTAAGCTCAACTAACAAAACTCAAATCGTCTTTCAAAATAAAACTATTAAACAAACGAGGGTCAAAATGGAACCATACTGAAATATAGTGGGTAAATGAAATCTTCGTATTAATTCAGCTGCCACCAAAGCTTGATCGACTTTAAACTCCTCTGATGTAATTTTCTATAAAAATCCCATTCTTTTTCATGCTAAAGATTTTCCGCATCCGCATTTAAGATTTTCTTACTCATCTCTACACTACAGTGAATGCCCAAATACATAAAGTACCAATTGATTCCAACTATTTTTATGGAAGAAAGGAAAAGCCTCAAAATGGCCGGAAGGCTGTCTGTGACCGTGGCCCGACGGAGATCCATTAAAACTTCTTATTCACTTTTTTGACATACTTTTGGGCATGTGTCCCATATTAAACGTGTCACTTCAATTATTGGTTGTGAGTCGTTATAAGCTTAATATTGAACGCAATAAACCGGATCTGTTTCACTACTAAAATCTTCAACATTCACTATCACCTTCAGTTGTTAGCGTCTTCTCTTCAGTAGTACCACACACCTGACGCAAGGGATCAATTCTTTAGTTTCATGTGAGATTCTGTTAAATTCAGCAAATCAGTTTAGATTATTTCGGTTCACACATCACACAACTGTGTTTGTTCAATTTTTCTGTGTGTTTTCATCATTTAAATCACTGAAAGCAAAGAGTGAAACTTATAAAGAATCGTGCAGGAGTTTTGTGCACATAAAAAATTGTGAAACTTGTTAATCCTCTTTCGTTTGCATGCGTGACCTTCTCAAGAAATGAAAATCGTCCTTATTTTGTTATCAAAATTTGTAAACAAGTGACACGGCATCAGGATCTCCGCGTGCTCACCCCACATCCTCCTTTTCAAAATGTTTGAAATCAAATTGAAGTTAATTTGGAAAATTGTCAAGCGTTTGCAACTCGGCGAAAAGGAAGTGAGGAATTAGGTCAAGCGAAGATGAGGTCACTGTCAAGAAATCCCGGGAAAGTCTTTAGGACTGGAGTAAATTGTGGTGCTCTTATTTTATCCTTTCAGTTTTTACTATTTATATTTTCCGTTGTTCTGTTTCCTTCAATTTGGGCATCAGAAAATGGTACGCATTTTTACAAGTTTTTGCTAAAACACGAATCTCTTCTGGTATTTTCTTCCACTTAATTGCATTCTGTTTTTAGGTCACCTCACCTCTTGTCACAGGATTTTTGCAAATCCAGAAGGAATGATTGTGTCACCGAACTATCCGGATGACTACCCATTAGCTCAGTCCTGCATCTACGACGTTGCCCGCTCAAGGGATGGAATCTGTGGTGTTCGGTTTACATGTATACCCACAAACGCACAAGAATTGACTTTGGATTTTATTTGTTGTTTCACTTTCCAGTTGACTTTTTTGACCTGGAAGATCCTGATCCCTACGATGGATTCTGCAAGAAGGATTGGTTATCCATTGACTCTTGTGTACCAGAAGGCGGTGCCCGATTTTGCGGAAATCAAACAGGAGCTACTTGTAAGAATTCTTGTAAACATAAAATGGGGGGAAACGAATAGAAGGACTGAATTCGCGAATTTTAATTTTTGCACAGACGAATATCCTTTCCACCTCAATGCGGATGCGTTCCGGCTAATATTTCACTCTGACAATTCCACAACTCATCCGGGATTCGAAATAAGATACAAACTCATGGAAAAGTGTGGAAATGGGATATACTGGGATCCACCAATTTCAGAAATCCCAGGTACTTTTCAGTCCCCAATTCCCTGTTTTACCCAAGTGACAGAACGGAAGGGCACAATCAACTCCCCATATTATCCCCAAAGTTATCCGAGTAATTTGGACTGCGTCTACGAGTTTATCAGGTGAGGGTCAAGGGAAGTGTCAATTTTCTTGGAAAAATGTTTTGCAATCTTTTGCTAAAAATTGGCGTGTAAATTTTAAGGGAGTCGCCATTCACGTGCGGAGTTCGCATGAAGGTAGTTTCCTTTGATTTGGACAGTCCCGTTGTGACTCAACTCGGTGGGGCCTGCCTCGACTTTTTCCATTCTCCGGGATGTGGCTTCATGTGCGGAAATTTGCAGTTTTCGTGTAAGATTTTGTACATTTTTTAAATCCGAATTTCGAATTCCGAAGACTTTTCTTCCATTTGTCTTTTTTTTCAGGGATTGCCAAATACCAACCAGGAGCCACGTCCATAAAATTTCATTTCCATTCAGATGAGACAATTGAACGATCAGGATTTAAGATTTCATTTGAGCAATTATTCGATTGTACTCCATATTCCTACCCTCAGAGGACTTTGTCACTTCCATCATACTATTCCTGAAATCCTTCATATAAAGATGGAAAATAGAGAATTACAGTTAATTTTATTACAGTTTACAAGAATTGCCCATTTAGAAAATTTAAAGAAAGGCATTCTTTTAGTTGATTCCTAAAAAAATGCCATTTTGCGATTTCTCACGGGTTTTTTTGGCCACGGTTCGGCGTTGAAGTGCGTTTAATGATTGGAAATTTTTTAGAAAAACTGTCCCAAAGGCTCACCTTTTGCATTCAAAGAATATTGACCGTTTTTTTTAATTGCTAATTTTGCTTGCCATTCTATAATCCTCCATCATAAGTGGGAGATTGTGCACTGAATCCGTCGTCGTATTTCCACAAAGTCGCGTAGTATTCGCAATTTGTATCCAGAAAATCGTATTTCACTGTTTTCCCAACCATTGAGTTTGCATCTCTCAACTGGTCACTGACTGGCTTGTCGAATCTGCAGCGTCCACCCATTCTAAAGCGTTTTAAAATTAAAAAAGAAATTAAAATTGCATTCGTAATAGACTGAATGCTTAAAATACCTGGAACAGTATTTTTGTGCTTCGTCCAGGAGATTGTTCACACGTACTTTGTTGTATTGAGGGTTCCTTTTAGCTACATGGACCAATAGCTCCCTGGTCACTACACTTTGTGTGTCATTTTTACCTTCAGCTGGGACGTTGATGATGTAACCATCCTTGTCGTACATCCCCCAATGGTTGTAGAGGGGTCCTCGATTAAATTCAATCAGATCACCAGGCTTTGCCTTTTGGCTCTCATAAATTCGTCTGGGTCTTCAAATTGTTCCAAACTAACCTGATTACCCATTGTTAGATGAAGATGAGGGTTAGTGAGAGATATTAGAGGAAGATGCATCTTCAATACTACAAACTTCTTACGCTTCTACAAAAATTTATGTTCTTTAATGTTTTCTTGTGTTCTTTATAATTTCAAAGCTTTTTCAAAGGCTTCTATCCTTTTTTTGAAATTTTGTGAATTTAGAAACGAAAATGGACGTGGAAAAAACCTGATGCAATCAAAATTAAATTTGTTCTTTAAAATTTTTTAATCATATATAATATTGGTAGAAAATGATCTTATGCGTCACTTACGCTTCTGGAAGTCTGGAATTTTGAGAAGGTTAGTGCGACTCGGCCAATTGTTGTCAATTTATATTTACTAGTCAGGATCTACTTGTACGTCCTCCAGTGCTGGAGATGATTAATTAGTAACAATCATTACTAAATTCTACTAGTAACATTTAGAACCAATTGCCATCCTTCACTCATTACGTCTAATATTCACGGGGGTAGTTCACTTTATAACATAAGCACGTTTTTGACCATTTAGTACACAGAGTTTGTATGTTCCTTAATAATCCTATCAAACAAGCTCAACTGTTGAATGTTGTTCCATTTTTTTAAAACCAGTTTGTAGTAACTAACTCTTTAAATTAAGTTTCTAACATTTTGACAAATTAATCCTAACGCCCTTGCCCAGCCAAGGACCGTAGCTTACACGTTGAGTTACAACAATTCTAAAACCAATTCTTAATTTCTGATTAACTACCTTAATCCTTCTGCTCGTTCAAATTGCCTTAGATGGTTAAGTTTTACCCTTTGCACGTATTTTCATAAAAAGCCAACAAAATTGGGGTAACCGTTTTTCTTCAAAACAATTCTGTTTTAAATTCTTACGGAGAAACGTATTAATTGGAGCCATTTTGAATAGTTAGACTAGATACCTTTAAAGACCCTTTAAATTTAATTTCAGGATTCATAATGGAGTGACTTGTTATTCATGGGATGATTGTGGTGAATTAGATCGTGATGTGGGGGATGGGGAATGAGGGGACCATTGTTGTTGTTACTACTGCAAAGCGTCTGCAGCTTGGTCAAGTACGAATCGAAATTCTCAGCGGCCGGAAGTCGTTCATTGAAGGGAAGTGGCGTCCCGTCGGAAGGAGGTGGGTAATTGTAGTATGGTGGCGGGTAGACCCCGGCCGACGGTGGTTGTTGGGACCCATACTGCTGGTGGGGGTGGGGTGGGTGAAACCCACCCCCAACCCCCGTCCCACTACAATGCTGACTCTGCGGCAATCTCACATTTTCCAGAAGCGTAATGACATTGTTCCGGAGACTCTGGTAGTAATTTGTCAAGTGAGACGAATTCCGCTGATCAGCTTCTCCTGAATCCTTGTCACCTTCTCCGCCGGAGGAGGTCGGGCGGTGCTCAAGGGACGACCGCATCCGATCTCCCCCATCACCGTCCGAACGAATATTTTCCTTGTGAATTTCCATTCCGGAAGGCATTGACTGGAGTTGAACGTCGTGGTACACCGTGTTGTTGTTTTCCGCCTAGGAAGGGAACAAGGATGGCGTCGATTAGCTATTGCCCTCGTACCTTGCGCATGCGCTCCGGTTTGCCTTACCTTAATGTGGTGGTACATGGATTCACCATTTGAGTGTTCGGCTGGAGAGTATGGATCCAGTGACGTCTTTCCATCGTCTAGTCTCACCTTTGACCTGTTGGCCATTGGACATCCGGAGGCGCTTCGATGAGACAGGAACTTTCCAGTGGCATGACCTGAACCTTTGTTCAAATTTACATTTTTAGTTAAGCTGTCATTAGAACTCAAGCGTTCAAGGGAAACTATGTTTGCTCACCGTCGCAAAGTGGGACTGGACAACGGAGTGGCTCCGCCTCTGGCCCTTCTCGAGGTTTACTTTTGGGTTTGTTAGCTCTAGGACAGCCGGAAAGACTTCTGTGAGTCGCATAATTCCCTGACACGTGGCCCATCCCGTCACTAGAAAAAAAAAATTTCTTAGAAGAAATGCCATAGTTGGTATGTAGTTTTGAAGAAGTAGGGTCTGCTTATGTTGGGCAAAATGTGTGTCTGTGTGTTACCATCCAGGGGTGGGACACTGTATCAAGTCCTTCCCATCTCTTCCTCGGCTTGTCCTGCTGCTTCCTCCAGAATTAGGGCTTCCATTGTATGCCATCATGAGTCTAGCTGGGGGACTTCGGTTATTGAGGTCCTTCATCAAGGGTTCCATATAACCCGGCGGTGGACCGCCACCGGGCGTATTGCCTAGATTCCCACCAGTCGTTGTTGGAGATCCTCCAGCACCCTGTTGTTGATGGTATGTCAGGTAGTATGAAGCGGGAGTGTGGGTTTGGTGGTGGTGATGTGGTGGCCATCCGCTCATGCCGTTATAATGGTATCCATTCGTAACATAATCGCCATTGTAGTAACCTAGAAGCAAGATTTCATAACTCCAATGGCAACATTTAACGGGGATGTCCCAAAAATAAGCTAAGGCGCACACTTACCGCCATCTCGTGAGTACCCATAAGGTGTGGAATTTGGAGAATGTCTTCCGAAACTACTGCCTGGAAACCTGGAATCCGATCGTAAAACTTAACGAAGGCACTGATAGCAGTGCAAAGGTCTTTGGCTTTAAGTGGCCTTACTTGTGACCAGCTCCTTCTATCGGTGACCGAGTTGCCAAGCTAAGGTCTTGCGGACTTGGCATGGTTGGGCTGGCCAGTGGGAGGCGGGACGCGTACTGTTGTAGATGTGAAGGATGCCCAAGAGTGAATCCAGAGGCGGCAGATAAGTCCATCACCGACGGTGACGGAGATTCCTTGAGCCCTGCACATTTGACTGACAAGTTGATGGCAGTAGAGGGGAAAGGGGTCGCGGAACCTAAGATCAGAGGGTGATGCGGGGTCGCAGCTCCTTCGTATGCATACAACGGTCTGGAAATACCAAACATAGCATGTTAATCCAACATTCTTTTCATATTTTGAGCGACCTGCCACTCATTTCCTACCTTTGGAATGCGGTCGCAGCTGAAGTGTAGGTGGTCGTGTCCTCTACCTTCCCATTTGGGGCCTCAGTCGAGTAAAGCTCGTTTCTTTCATTTCTGCCGACGTTTTCGCCGCCATTGCTGACGCCTTCGCTCCTTACGTGATTGTCTTTGTTTCCAGCGTGTTGGGGGTGATGTTGCTGTGGTTGTTGTTGATCGCTAAAGTCTCCGCCATAGAGTCCCTGCGTCTTTTGAATGTAGGTCGAAGAGGACGTAGGGATTGGAATTCCTCCGGAATGTTGGGAATTTGATGCCGGAAGGAGCCCAAATCTGCTTCCTGGTGTTCCATAATTATTCATGTCTTCGTAAGCTTGTTGTGGAATTCGTGTTACGTTAGCACTGGCGACGCTTTGCGGATTCGAACCCCCACTCCCATTTTGGTAGGCTGGGGTATGGGGTTGGTTTCCACCGGAGGATCCTGATGATGAGCTGCTATTGGTCGACTCGCAGCAGTAGGAATCGTAAGGGATCTGATTTGTCGGGTGATTTGTGTCGGGTGTAGAGATTCGACTGCCCGATAGATGGTGCATTTCAGTCCCACTGATCTTGTGGTGATGAGAGTTTGGGGATTTGATTGGCGGAGAGTCACTGGCTGTACTGAATGGGAAAGAATGCTTGGATGAAGTGTCGGATTCCTTACTGCTCGTTTTAATCCGAATCCCGATCACGTCCGTTCGACTACCCTGTTGTCTGCTTGAGGCCGCACTGGGACACCCACTCAAACTCCTATGACTGTTTCGGTTCGTGTTCACATGGCCACGCCCAGAACATCCAGGAGTTGGACACTTGAGGATGGTCTCATGAAGTGCCAAAACTGAAAAACAAAAGTGTCATTTTAAATTCAGTCCAATGGTGACCTTGTTCATGGGGTGGTTAGACTTGGGGTTACTTACTTTCTGGAGTCAGCTTGTCACGTCTCGGACATCCAGAGAGGCTAAAAAGTTTGCAATATTCCAATTCAATTTTTTGAAACAAAAAAACTGGTGTTAAAAACTGAAGAAAATAAAATCAGTTTTTTTTTATTTTTTCAAACGACGGTTAAAATAAGCGATCTGTTAAGAAAAAATGCAGACCTCCTATGATGCGTATAAAGTCCAGTAATGTGACCTTGCCCGTTGCTGCAATGACATCAGATAAAATTACAGTATAAAAACAGGTCCAAAGTGCAAAGATTCAATTTTTAAAACAATTTATTTATATAAAATGAGCAGTGAAAATGACAATTGCACTTACCATCCCGGGGTTGGACATTTTGTAGGATCTGAAAAATGAAAACGAAGAGAAGAAAACTTTCATTAGAAACGCATTCTATTAAAAAATTTTTAAAAAAAAGTTTGACTGGGTTTCAAATTTGCAAATCGGTGCAAAGTTTAGAAAATCTTTCACCGTATAGGCCAGGGTTGTTATTTTTAGCGCTAACAACTATTTCATAGGGCTGTTTACCAATTTTAGCAAAAATTGGTGCTAAAAACGCTAGATGCTAAAAATTAAAGCACCCCGAAAAGTACACACTAA
>JAQIWD010001710.1:0-11389 GCA_034694825.1 Anurida granaria | reverse complement strand
TTTCTATCCGCTGATCTCCCGTTTTATCAATTGCATAAACCACTTTCTCTACTTCGTAGATTCGTGGTTAAAAACGAAACAGGAAAGGCCCAAAAACCGAATTTGATGCATCAATGCTTCCCTCGGTGCTGGAAATGCAAAAACCGGGAAATCCAAAAGAAGGAAAATGGGCGGTTTAATTCAAAAAATTCTGGAGCGGCCGAGCCTCCATTATAACCGGCTGGAGAAAGCAAGGCGGTGGATGGGGAAAGTAATGAAAGTTTGAGCCTGGAGAAAGTCCCGTAGTTAACATTTACGATTATGATTATGAGCCCCCATTCCCCTGTCATGTAAAATATTTCGGGCCTTAATTTGGTACGGCCTGGTGGTAAGGAGGGGGGCCTTAATTAGGCGCCGAGTTCGCGCATTCATAAACAAAAACAAAACAGAAGCTCCGCCATTATTATCTTCCAACTTGTCCCAAATTGCTCTTTTTCGCAGTTCCGGAACACGATTTCTCCCAAGAAAAGAAAAGAAAGTGGGACATTTTTACGATTTTTAAAACTCCGCGACTTTTTTGGGGAAATTTGCACAATTTCCCACCCCGCGTTTTTTTGAAATTCGAATCATTTTTAAAATCCCGCCTTTTTTTACCGCAGGAATTATGGGCGCTACAATTCAAGGACGAATGGAACCAGCAGCAATGACTATGGCACCAGCACCACTGGCGCCCTCTCGCGGTCCCGCTCCACCGTTTACGCGCCACCTGAAGACGCTCCAACCTCTACGACGTCCCGCTATTCAGGCTTGGCAAACAAGTATTTGAATCGTTCCCGCCACAATTTTGATGACGATGCGGTGACGACGTCGCCGGCGACGACGACCACGCCCTCTCGATACGGTAGTTCATCCTACTCTAGTCGCCCCTCTTCGTATCTCTCAAAACGTAAGTCTGTCGACGGTTGACCTTTTGAACTAATCCTTGCCCGTGTGAATTTAGAGCCACCTAACACGAGCAGAGATAAAAAGGCCAAAATGTCAAAATCCAAGTCCACTCATGACGTCCTTTCCGGATTTCGATCAACTTCCCTTGACTACCCGATGTCGCCAGAGGGCGATAGGGAAGAGGGGTTGAGTCGCCAGGCGGGGCGACGACGTCGGAAGCTGTCGGCGGCACCGAGCAAGGATGATGGGTTTGGGGGTGGACAGCAGTCTACGGATGAGAGTCTCAGTTCCTGGGCTCGCTACTTGAAAAACAAGTATGGGAAGGGAGATGCCAAGGGGCTTGGGAGAGGGGTGAGCTTGGATGAGAGCTCGACCAGTGTCGCCGCAGCTGCGACTGCGACTGATCGCCCTAAGCGTCTCAGCTTTAGTACGCCTGGACATCCATATGCTGATAAAAATAGGATTCAGTATAAGTTTGGAAGCCGTGGGTCAGAGCCCGGCAAACTAACTTGGCCTCGAGGGATTTGTTGTGCTGAGGAACCAGATGGCTCTGTCCAAGTTGTGGTCGCAGACTCCACGTAATTCTTACGTTCATTCTCATTAGGGCTTTCGAAAAATATTGATTTCGATGCAGCAACTTTGAAAATTCCGTCCTTAACAACAACCATTCCCTTCAAAGTTTTTGGACGTAACGTTTGCATTCCATTCGAAATTTCTCACAATTTCGCTTTAGAATTTTCAATTCCTTCTCGATCAGTTATTTGTCGATAACTTTCTCCAAATTCCTAACCGCTCCGCCTCCAAGCTCAATTCCTTACCGTTTAACCCATATTCCGAAACGTTTTAGGTAAAATTCCAATCCAAATTCCCTGTTGTTAAATTCAAATTCCTAACCGTACAGCTTACATTCGAATCCAAATTTTTAATCGCTAATCCAAATTCATAGCCGTTCCGGTTACATTCCAATCTAAATTCCTTTGGTTAACCCAAATTCCAAACAGTTCAGATTACATTCCAATCCAAATTCCTTACGGTTAACCAAAATTCCAAACAGTTCAGATTACATTCCAATCCAAATTCCTTATGGTTAACCAAAATTCCAAACAGTTCAGATTACATTCCAATCCAAATTCCTTATGGTTAACCAAAATTCCAAAAAGTTCAGATTACACGCGAGCGAACCCAAATTTCTTATCTTTTATCCAATTCCTAACGATTCAGGTTACATTCCAATCCAAATTCCTAAGAGTTCAGATTACATTCCAATCCAAAAGAAACCCTACGTTTAACCTAAATTCCAAACAGTTCATCTTACATTCCAATCCAAATTCCTTGTGGTTAACCCAAATTCCAAACATTTCGGATTACATTTTAATTCAAATTTCTTATCGTTTATCCAATTCCTAACCATTCAGGTTACATTCCTATCCAAATTCCTAACCGTATTCCTGATCCTTAAATCCAAATTTCTGGCCCTTGAAGTTAAGTTGCAATCCAAATTCCTGGCCGTTAAATTCAAATTCCTTATTGCCAAACCCTCATAAAGTTCCAATTTCCAGTTGTTAAAGTTATATTCCACTCCAAATTCCTTGTAGTACCTCTCAAGTCATAATTACTCCTCAAGATCCCTGTCAAGATTCCTCTTTTGCGTTGATGTATTCCTAAAAATGTTAATTTGCCCTTACAGAAATCATCGCATTTGCGTATTTGACGAATCAGGAAATTTTGTGAAAGAATTTGGTTCATACGGGGTAAACCATTCATTACCACTTGGCAAATTTGCACCTTAGCCCCTAATGAGCCTCTTTGAATGTATAGAGTGGGGATGGTGAATTTGATTGCCCTGGAGCCGTTTGGGTGAATCGGATTGGTCAATTTATAGTGTCTGATCGTTATAATCACAGGATTCAAGGCAAGTTTTAGGTTCGGAGTTCGCATTGAGCATCCACTGGAGCCTGGAGAAAGCATCTGAAGAAAAGTGGAGTGTAATAATAGTGAAAGTTGAACTTTCCAGTCACGCCCCTACTCTCAATTCTTTTGTCATCAAAACTCATAGAAGGGAGGAAAAGGGTCCTCTCCTTGTCATTTTGAATTTCAAATTATCTCCATTTCCTTTCATTTTATTCCAACAACCCTCAAACGTAAACTTCAACCAACATGGAGAATAATGCTGGAAAGTACTGGAGAGTGCTGGAAAATTCATTCGCTTTCCTCCATGTTTCCTCGTGCAGTTTGTCCATGCTCACCCTTAACTTTTGGATTCCATTACAACAGTCTTTGATCCAAGTGGGAGATTTTTACGAGCCTTTGGGAGTCAAGGGGAAGCCCCTGGGAAATTCTCTTATCCGCTCGGAGTGACGGCAGACGCCCTTAACTTTATTTACGTCTGTGAGGAGGCTCGCATCCAGGTACTTTCATTAAAAAAACAACATAGAGCAACTGCATTCCTGCGATCTAGCTTCCTATGCGGGGATAGCAAAGATATGGTCAGCTGCGGGACCGACTGTTAATCCTATGGTTGTTGGGCCTTTGTTTCCTCCAGGTATTCCAGTCTGATGGAACTTTCGTAGGTAAATTCGGATCGCCTGGAACAAAGATTGGGGAGTTGTCCCATCCGCACTACATCGCAGTGACCTCTACGAACAAGGTCGTCGTGTCGGACACGAATAATTCACGCATTCAAATCTTTGACGTCAATGGGAAAGTTCTGTCATGTTTTGGTTCGGAAGGAAGTGACGAAGGCCTCTTAAAGTCTCCCAGGTACGACCCCTTAACCCCTTAAACCTCACTTCCGGTTTTCCACGAATTCGGAGAGTTTAGTAGTCTAGATGGAAGCGAGAGATTAAAGGGGGACAAAGAAAAGGAGGCAATTTGGAGTGACACGCAGAGATCACAAGAAAATGACAAAGGGAGCTAAGAGGAAGTGATTTTTTGGACAGACTTACGTAGTTTCCCCATTGCGAAAATCCTTTCATCTGCTCTTTTTTTTTCAATTTCCTCTTGATTTTACGGAGAAAAATAGAAAAGTAATCAAAAAACACTATTTCTAACCCTTTTTTTCAAAATCAAAGCAAAAGTTTATGGCAAAACGAAAAATGGAAAAAAAAACTCGACAATTTTGTTTTTCTAGATCTTCCATTTTTGGAAATGAAAGCAGTTCAAACCGAAACTTTCCCACTTTTCTGGGAATCAAAACCCAATTTTAAAGTTGAAAAAACAATGTTTGAATTTTTTTTCATGTGAACACAATTTATTCCCTTACACAATTTCAAAAATTTCAATTTTCCCCCGCCGGCGGGGGATCCCTTTAATCGAATTTTATTTTTGAAATTTCCCGCTCTCCAGGGTGCTTTTCTGAGACTGGGGGCAAAGTGAGTCGGAATTTGTTCCGAAATTATAAAAAACCCCTAAAAAATTGTGCCCTTTAGAAAAAGCATGCTCCCAGTTTTAATAAATGTTGTAGTCCCAAACGTAGTGGCCATTTTGAATTTTCCTGTCTGCCCGCTTCCTTTTTTGTTTAATTTTCTGCAACCAAATACCGAATTCGTGGAATTCGGAAACGGGAGGAGGAGGTGGGTGGCTTTGCCGGGGTCGCTGGAGGCGACTGGTGGTCGCTGCTGGGAAACTTTAAGTCTCTCGAAATTGTCTCTTCATTTGTGACAATCCGAACTTTGCTTTGCTTTTAACTTTTCTTTTGTCATTGTCATTGTGTCTTCCTTCCTTTCTTGGCCATTTGATCTCTTCCTGGAGACTCCTGGAGTGAAAGTCTTGATTTCTTCTCTCCAGTTTACTTTTCCTAATGAGAGGGGAGGAAGTGAGCTCCAATTAGACCAAGTGGAAGTGGATAAATAAAGAGAAAGTCTTCCATTATTTGACTACTAAACTCTCACTTTTCTTCCCCCCCGCCCTCCCCCCCCAATCCCTTCTTCGACGCGTAAGGCTGAACTTGGTCCCTTTTTTTGTCTTTCTAGGGGCGTGGCAGTAGATGAGTCTGGCTACATTGTCGTCGGGGATTCAGGCAAGTCAATGTCAACAATTCCCCCTTAATCCCCCCCTCCTCCTTGATCTACTTAAATCCACATTAGACGCCGTCAGGATGCGGCGACATTTTTAACGACATGGTGGTGGTTCATCCCATAAGGAAGAGATTAGAACCCCCATCATCCCCCGGACGTGTCAAAGTTCCCTCGTTTCCCGGATCATTAAAATTGATCAAGTGCTAATGACTCGCCTTTTTCGGCCGCGTTTTTTGCAGGGAATAACCGAATTCAAATTTTCTCTCCTGACGGCGTCTTTGTGAAGGCCATTGGAGCCTGGGGAGTGGGGGATCAGGAGTTCAAGGGACTGGAAGGGATCGCCTGTGCCAATGGAAACATTTTTGCAGTCGACAGGGTCAACCACTCAGTCTCCGTCATTTAAATCTACACTTACTCATAATGTATAGACAAAATGTCAGAAAGAATTTAAATAAATATACGTTGAAAAAAGTTACAATTCTAAAAGTTGGTATCGGCAATGAAAATTAAATGTTTAGCAAGATAAGCGGCATTTAAAGCAGAATAAAGGTAATTTTTTTTTTAAAATAAACGGCTTTTTGAGCAAAAGAAGGGTCATTTTTAACAAAATAAGGGGAATTTTAAGCAGAATCAGAGGAATTTTAAGCAGAATAAGGGGAATTTTTAGCAGAATCAGAGGAATTTTAAGCAGAATAAGGGGAATTTTAAGCATAATTAGGGAAATTTTAAGCAGAATAATGGGAATTTTAAGCAGAATAAGGGGAATTTTAAGCAGAATCAGAGTAATTTTATGCAGAATAAGGGGAATTTTAAGCATAATTAGGGAAATTTTAAGCAGAATAAGGGGAATTTTAAGCAGAGTAAGGGGAATTTTAAGCAGAATAAGGGGAATTTTAAGCAGAATAAGAGGAATTTTAAGCAGAATCAGAGGAATTTTAAGCAGAATAAGGGGAATTTTACGCATAATTAGGGAAATTTTAAGCAAAATGAGGGGAATTTTAAGCAGAATTTGAAACATTTTCCAAAATTCAGCTAGCGACATTTTTAGCAACGCTTAGCAAAATACAATTTTAGCAAAATCAGACACATGGTTAGAAAATGTTTGAAACTTTCCAAGCGGATTCTCTCGGAAAATTTTGAAAAGGGAATAAAGAAAGGAAATTAAATAGGAATCACCTTGAACTTGCTTATGTTCAAAATAAAGAGATCTTCTCCCTCTAGAAATCTTTGTAAGACTTATTTATTCAATCCGAATTCTGCCACTTAAATACTACAATTACAAGGACTTAATTCTAATGAATGAGATGACAAGTGTTAAGAATCACTTTTCATCTCTCCTGGAATTTGCATGATCAATCAAATTAGTAGCACACAGGAAATTCGACCTACTTGAATATAAGGTTAACTTCCTAAGGCTTTTGTTTACATTATCTTCAACAGCTTACAACAGAAAATGCAACCTAGGACCATTTCCACCACAACTTGGAACATTTTTAGCAAAATTGTTGTCCGGCATTTACTCATAATTTTCATTTCAAAAATGGTGACAAATCGAACCAAAAGCGAAAGCTAAACATGAAACGCCCCGAGTTGCCTCGATCTCCTCCGAGTGTCCTCATTTGATCCAGGACGACCAACTTTTTGGGATGAACCATGCGAATGAATCAGAAAATGTCAGGGAGGGGTCTCCTAATAAACTCTTGTTGGAGAAAGTAAGAAGTGGATAAAGAAGAAAAGTTTAATTTCCTTCCTTCCTCTCGAAAATACTTGATGAATGAGGGAGGTTGATGTTGGGAGAAAGTCCTAAGGAAAACTTTCTCTCAGCTCCACGGTTCCTTGCAAACCGCGGCGATGGTCGCTTCCCAAGTTTCATCCGATTGAATATTTACTCCTGACTGAGTTTTGGGTTTTGATGAATGCAGAAACTTGGCTCAATGACGACGACATTTCCATTCATTTAAGTTTGAAATCATTTGGTGAGTCCAGGAAGAACGGAAGAACTGACGGAGATTCCTTTGATATCACCAGAGAAAGTATCACAGCTAGGGCGCCTTTCCCCTCTTCTTTTGTCACCTTAGGAATCAGCGACATTGGCGACATTGGGTTTCATCTACAGCCAAGGTAAGTTTAAAGCCAATGTCGCCAATGTCGTCGGCCCTCAACGAATTACAATTTCTCATTTGGATGGAGTAAAGTCCCCTTTTGTGGGCAAGGATCCTCCTGTCAATGGAAGCGAAGGACTTTCACCGTCGTAGCGAAGCTTTTCCAATTCGTTTTCTTTCCGCTCCGAGTTGTGTAATAAAAAAATGTGAGACTCCTAAAATCCGAGGAATGGAGACTTCGATTTCCATTAATTTCTGTGATTGAGTTTCGTTTTCCACCTTGTGATTCTCATGCGCCTTCATTTAAAAAAATGGAGACTAAAAAACTTCAATTTCCAGGTGATTCGGGGCGAACGAAAAACTCCGTCAGGAAATACTTGCACAACCCACTTGGTTTGTAAGCCAATCTCCGCCGAAAACCCAATTTCCCTCCTCATTCCCCCGTCTCCTCAATTAAAGTCCAAGGGTCCTCTTGGAATTTAATTTCAAATGACATTCCTCCATCCTTCTTCCCAGGATGCTCTGCGCTCTGTGTTATGGGAAACCCACTTTTCAGGTAAGTGGAAATGAAATTACAGGTTCAATAAAATGGAATCATCATTACATGCTCTTAGAATGCAAATTTTATGCGAAATTGGCATATCGTTCCGCTTAGTTTATAACCTGAGCATTTCTTGCACATCCCCACAACATTCCGAGCCAACGTTTGTGAGGTAGAAGTACAAAATGTAAATTTTACCGCCAACAGTAATAAGTATGTTGAAAGAATTTGCATGGAAACTTGGCCTGCATTTGATTACAGTTTACGGGAATGTTGGGTCGGTGGGATTCTTCAGGGCATTTACAGCTCAAAGAATCACGGGACCTCTACTGGGAGTGTCTTTGAAATGTACCCGCCCTGGGATTCTTGGAATCTCAAACATTCTTAAACATTTTTGTTCAACATTCCAGAAATTGTTGGTATCTCAAACATGCTTAAACATTTTTTTTTAACATTTCTGAGATTCCAGGAATTTCGAACATTCTTGACATTCAATATCCAACATTCCAGAAATTCTTGGGATATCTAAAACATAGTTGCACATTCTTGTTCAATATTCCTGAGATTTCAGGAATCACAACAATTCTTGCACATTCTTGTTCAACATTCCAGAAATTTTTGAAATTTCAAAAAATTTTGCACATTCTTCTTCAACTTCCAAACATTCTAGGAATCCCCAATTCCTCGTGCTCCAATTTTGAATTGACGTTAACATATTTTTTTCCCCAGGATTCCTCCTCCTTTGTTTAAGGGACGTTTGTTATTTTGTTTGAAGTTGACAAATGGTGGGGCTCATTGTGGTTGTTTCATTCTTTTATGAGTAAGTCCCTTATCATCAAGGGCCTGCCCGGAGGAGTGTGAGTCCTTCCTTTCCTTTTCCAAGTGTGATTGACTGGTGAAAGTGTTGAGTGAGTGGCGTTGGT
Organism: Anurida granaria; assembly: GCA_034694825.1. NCBI lineage: Eukaryota > Metazoa > Arthropoda > Collembola > Poduromorpha > Neanuridae > Anurida > Anurida granaria. The sequence continues at coordinate 2,883 of JAQIWD010001710.1, read as the reverse complement.
GGGAACTTTCGTCGTATCAATCCCCTTCATCACTCCCACTTTGTCTTTGTCTTCTCCACCAATCTAATTTTGATGATACCACCGCTCACTGACTTTCTCCAGCCGGACTTTCTCCTCGAAATTCCTTCCAGGCCATGGAAGATACGAGTAGTGACTCTTCAGTGGGAATTCCTTTACCCTCACTCTTACTTTATTCGGAGGGATTGAGAGCGGGACGGGAGAGGAAATGTCGCCTGACAGCCGACAACCCAACAACCCAGAACAAATGACATTAGACCCTCAATTTCAAAACCACTCACACTCAATCCTACATCACTTTCCGACTTTCCTCCAACTTGGGCAGTCGGACGACGTCTGTCACTCCACCTGGCGGGGTCGAAGTGAGTCCAGGTCAAAGTTCAAATATTCTCAGGAGAGCCAATTAGGACGTTCGGAAGAAGTTTCGTATCGGGAAAGAATTGGCTCTGATTTTTTTTTTCCGCGGGAAGACGATACCCTCAGGGATTGAGAGAAAGGCAAGGCCATTAATCCTGATGGAGGAGAGGAGGTAAAGGCGGAAGTTGGAGAAAGTCAAAGGGAATGGAAAGGGAAAGTTGCTGGAAATGAATCTCCTCGTTAAGGGGATGATGACAGATGAGGGATGAAACAGGAACTGGAATTAGTGTAACCAAGATTCACTGGGATTGGTCCTTGTCTCTGTGAGGAAAGTCAAACTGGATGATGACCAAAAAAAATGACAATGGGAATCAAAAGATTCCCATTTTTTAACAAAAATCTGGAAAACTCATTCTGGTTTTTTTTTTTTTTAATCTGGAAGACTCATTCTGGATTTTTGAACAAAAATCTGGAAGACTCATTCTGGTTTTTTAAACAAAAATCTGGAAAACTCATTCTGGTTTTTTAAACAAAAATCTGGAAAACTCAGTCTGGTTTTTTTTTTTAAATCTGGAAGACTCATTCTGGTTTTAACAAAAATCTGGAAGACTCATTTTGGTTTTAACAAAAATCTGGAAGACTCATTTTGTTTTTTTTTTTAACAAAAAGCTGGAAGACTCATTTTGGTTTCAACAAAAATCTGGAAGACTCAACACTGTTTAAAGTACCTTTTCCCGTAAGTTGACGTCATTTGTACGGAAAATTAGAAAAATTTTGTGCGGCTTTGCTTCTTTCCCAGAAGAAAAAGGACTTTTGCAAATTTTAATTTCAGAGTTTCACTTTTTTAGAAATAAGTCCAAAATTTCAATGCCTTACTTGACTTTTATGAAACTAAACACTTTTATTTTTCAAGACAAAATTTTATGCAATTTTCATGGGGTGGTAAAAAAAAATTCTCAAACTTTTTTACACCTGGGGTTGTAGAATGTGCAAAAAGCGTCAATATTGTAACCCAGCCATGTTTTTATTTTTAATGAAAAAGGGATTCGTGTGATTTGTGAAACTACAAAATTCTATTTATCCATTTTTGTCGTCTTATTTCTTGTATTCTAATGCCTGTAACAAATTTAAAAAAGAAGAGGTAAGAATTTATGGCCAATTTGAAAGTTTCGTGTTATTTTAGAAGTTTGATTTGTTTTGTGTAATTTTACTTTGAGACTGATGATGCCTGGGTTTTATTGCTTGCCCTTGAGGGGGCGGGGGGTAAATTCCCGACTTGTCGCAAATCCTCCGTTTCATCGTCCTCACTCCCAAAAATTTCTTTTAAAAATTCAGGAACGTATGTTGCGGTATTTTTAAAAAAGCCTGGAGTGCTCATCTCGACCGCTGAAACCAAAAACGTTCCAATTCAAAGTGAAACCCTCCATTCTGGATTTCTAGAAATCCCCTCAGGATCAAAGAATGTAAAACTTACACCGTGGCAATCCGCCCTCTTTCCCACTCAACCAAAACGTCTGCATGACTCCTTTCCCCTGGAACGAAATGGGGTAAACAAAAGCAGAATTTAAATGTAACCCCACGGTCGTGAGTTCCTTTTGTCCCTTCATCTCGTAATCGCTGAAGGTAAACAAAGGAAACACACACGAGGACGGGAGGACGGGGAGGAAGGAAGAGAGACTCTTAAGTGTAAATGAGAATCAGCAAAATTGAGGCATGTCATGGGAAAGTTGATTAAGTTCTCCGTCCTTGGTTTACGTTCAGAAATGAATGAAATGAAGGAATACCACGGGGGAGAACTGACCTTAATTTCAACAAATCCCCGAGACTCGGTGATAAATCCACCCAATTCATCCAAAATGTACTTTGTGTCTTCTGTGATGTGGACCTTCATGGCTAAACAATTTAAAACATCCAACCAACCATCAATCAGGATTAAGGAAAGGGACGGAGAAAGTAGAAGGTGAAAGGAAAAGAAAGTTTCTTACGCTCTCCCGTTGACTCCATTCGACTTGCCGTATTTATACTGTCCTATAAAAATTAGAAATAGAAAATTTAATTGAGCCACAACTAAAAGATGCGAATTTGGGATTCGAGCAACGATGGAGACATTTTCTTGGTCAGGATGTAAGTTTTGAAATCATTTTCTGTTGAAAATTAACTTGTAAAATGCTAACTGAAATAAGAAATGTATTTTATGTAAAAAAATAAAAAAATTAAAAAAAAAAAAAAAAATTGGAATTTAAATGAAATTAAGAAATGTTTTCAAGAAATCTTGTGGGATTTTAAAGAAATGAAGACACGTCATGAGAAAACTGGTGAAATTTCAGGAAAATTAAAAAATGGTTTGAAAAAACCATAAAAAGGAAGAAATCATGAAAACCCTGTCGCTGCCCAAGGTAAACAGAGTAGAACTGGGAAACAGCCATAGAACTTAAGGGTGTGCTATACTGGGAAAACTGAGATAATTTGAAAATTGAGTGCCGGACAGATTCCCATCTGTTAACCCAG
>JAQIWD010001709.1:0-11393 GCA_034694825.1 Anurida granaria | reverse complement strand
CTTGACTGGAAACTTCCGTGTGGTCATTGAAGACCGCAATGGTCAATCATCCTCGGCCACGATTGTCCACATCATCGACCGCGTCCTGGAGCCCACGGTCCCTGGATCCTTTGAGACCTCCTACTTGCATAACCCCGATGCTGGAAAGTATATGGAGCACATCTCATCCTATGACTCATCCAATCATCAATTGGCATCGTAAGTACCTAACCCCACAAGACTCCAGTCACTCCAGCATGTCCAGCAACTTGATTACTTTTCCCTATTTTTAGAATGTATCGTGACCAAGTGAATCGGCTCCAGAAAATGGACTTGTACAAAAACCCAGGATTCCAGACTTTCTTCATCCCAGTGGACGAAGCATTCAAGGTCAGTTGAATTACATCAATTACCCCCCAGGGTCATTTCATAAATTAATTCTCAATTGAGCTGTAAAAACAAAGCGAAAGTGACAACAGTTTAATAATTGAATCCTCCTCCCTCCTTCCAGCAACACAAAGTGGGTTTGAATAGCCTGGACGACAAGGTCATGTTTGGTCACATCATTCCCAAAACTGGAATTTTCCTGAGGACGATCGAGGGAGGGGAGGAGTACGAGACGTATAAGTCTCCAGCAGTTCCTACGCGGGAACCACTCGGGGTCAAAGGTCAACCCCAGCCCACGCCCTTCACCACCGTGATTTCATTCGAGAATACTACTGTGGATGGACGAGAAATTTGTAAGGTCACCATTGGAGGGCACTTTTTGAGGTCAAAATTTAATCTCTCATTTGACGTCTTGAAAATTCACAGGGTTGGTCAACAGTGACAACCGACAGGGCGATGAGAAGCACCGGAAGGGCGTTGTCCAGGCGGAAATTATCAAAGGAAATATTCCAGGTAAGGTGGTAATGACCAAAAAAAACGAAGAATGTGGGGATATGGACCTGAAAACTTTGGTTTGACGGAGGCAATTTTTGAAAACAGTTAAAAATGGCGTCGTGCACCTCATCAGTAAACCGCTGGTCATCATTGACCTCAACGCTTTCCAGACGCTGGAGGTAAATGCATTTTGCAATTCTTCCCGAAACATAACTGGAAGTCTTTTTTGTACCAAGTTTGCAAGTTTTTTTGAAATTTTCTCCAGTGGTACGCTACCAAGCAACACGTGAAGAGCATGTGGAAATTCCTGGAATTGTACCGGAAGTTGCAAATCAACGGACTTGGTCAGGATATCCGGTCACTCCTGGAAGGCCGCGGAGCCCCGAACGGGGTCACACTCTTTGTCCCTTCCAACGAAGCGATTGAGAACTGCAGTGAGCTCCAGGCGAAGCATAACAACATGACAGCTATTGCGGAGATTATCAAGACGCACATCCTCCGGGAAATGGTTTCAGCTGAGGACATGATTGAACACGCAAAAATGAGGGTAAGGTCAAAGGTCAAGTACCTAATTTAAGGCCATGTCATGCAACATTCCTAAATCGATTCCAGAAGTTCCCGTTCCAAGTCCAATCCGCTGCTCCTGGACGCAAAATCCTTTTCAGCTCCTTTCTTAAGGAAGGGGATCGGACGATTCACCTGGAAGGGGGCGGGGTCAATGCCTCCGTCATCCATGCTGATTTCGGTGCAACCAATGGATTCATTCACATAATTGATCGCGTCCTCGGACTGCCGGATCAAACAATTCAAGAAAAACTTCGAATACATCCAATGCTCCGGTAGGTCTCCTCGTCTTCCCAATCATTCAGCTGACCTATGACCTCTTTTTCCATAAATCCAGTTGACCTTTGACCTCTTTTCCCACAAATTCAGCTGACCTTTAACCTGTTTTCTCCAGGGGAACATACCAGCTCTGGAGAAAAGCGAGAATGGACGACCGCCTCAACCAGAGTCAGACCACCATGACCTTCTTCGCCCCCAGCGACCGAGCCTGGAACAACCTCCGCAAGATCAGCGATTCTGCACACAACAACTTTTTCCTCTCGTCCAGTACGGATGACCTTTTGACCTCCGTCCTGGAGCGTCATATTATCCCGGATAAACTCCTAAGCATTGAGGAATTGACAGAGTTGTCCTTTGAACTGGCAAACAAGACCAAGTCCATGGGATTAAAAGGGAACTGGACAGTTTCCAGGTATCCAGTGGCCACAATGGGAACTCGCGGCTACATCAAAGTCAATGAAAGTAAAACTCTCCTGGTCAAGCCAGATGCTGCCTGGACGAGTGAGTGTAAAATGCTGTCGATTCTCCAGCCCATCGATCGATGAATCAATTCTTGTGAGTTTCGTGACCTCTTTTCTTTCTTTCTCCAGCAACTCCAGCACCAGCGAATGGGAAACAAAAGCCCCGTGTTCATGTGGCGGATGAGTCTCATTACTACATTTACTGGAACCGGATGTGGGCTCATGTCATTCGGACAAACGTCAAGTGTACGAACGGTAAGAATAAAAGGCCTTGAGCTGACCTTAAGTTAACCTTGCCTGACCTTTCGTCTTGTAATTCTCAGGGATGATTCACATTATCGATGATGTTCTGATGGATTCTGAGGAAATCACGGTGGCAGGTGCACCTGGGAAGTATCAATCACTCGCCCTCTTCATTGGACTCCTTTCCCTCGTCCTCGTATTCAATTAATCATCTGGTTGACCTCTCGGTGACCTTTCCCTTCTGTCACCGTCACTACTTGGGAATGCAAGACAAATTTGGATGCTACCGCGCAGCAGCAAAAGCTTATTCTGAAATGCCTAAATATACTAAATTTATTCTAAATTAATATTTTAATGTCAAAATATTTAATTATTTAAAAGTAATTGCAAATTTTAATCGTTAATTGTCTCGTATCTCGTCGCCTGCACTTTGACCTCAAAACGTCCTAACCAAGACTATAAAGTGAGAAATACCACAACAAGACAAAGAAACTCACTGGAAATGCAGGTACCCCAAGAATTTAATTATTATTAATTAATTGCAGAATTAAGAGCAATAAGAACAAAACATCCTATTAAGCCTTCGCAAATTAATAATTCCTAGGAGCTATTACAAAATCCTTGTCTTGTTTGCAAAAAGTGGAAAGTTAAACTAAAAATAGAAAAGATACACAGTAATTCCTATTGAAAATTCTTAATTAATTAGAAATTAGTAAGTAATTAAACCAAGTTTAATTAATTAAACCAAGTTTATTGTTCTTGACCTTCGACCCTCCACTAGGGTCCCTCGTCATTAAAATCACGTAAAGGGACGAGCCAAGAGCGTGTCGCCTTGTAACAAAAAGGATGAAAGGACTTTCACCGGGTGAAGTTCAGGGAACAGGGGTGAAACATGCCTGCGGCTCTATTAGAAATCACACCTGATTTAAATGAAATCCAAAGTACAAGGAAAGTAATTAAGAAATAGTATTAGCCTATTTAATTAATTGTGGTAGCTCTAATAAATTATTTTGCTGCTTCGAAACATGTACCAAAATTTATTGTCGCAATTTCAGCACTCCAAATCGAAATGTATTTCAACATTGAAACTGAACGAAGAAAGTTAACTTTCTCCGCCCGTTTTCCCGTTTTTTCTTCACCGACGCCTACTTTTCGCAAGTTTCGCAACAATGCACTTTTGCCATTTTTTGTTCTCTTACCCTGAGCTTCCTGCAGACGCAGCTGTAGGACTGGCGCGGTTTCCCACCGCCGCGGGTGCTAAAACCTCAAGGGAAGATGAGCCGATAAGATCCTTGTGCTGACAATTTTAATTTCCTGCCCAAATCTCCAGCTAGGAACACTCTCGGTCGACCTCTTTTCCATGGTGAGAAGTTGGAAATCTGTTTCTGTTGGACCTTCTGCTCTTGATGATGGGGTGGTTGATACTGTTTATTGATTATTAGCCATTAGGCGATGCTGCTGGAGATGCTGGAGATCATGGATGTTGCTGGGGGTGCTGGATGGGCTCAAGAGGGTGGGTGGGAAGACAATAAAGTGGATCGTTTTTATGACCATGTCGCCTGCCTGCCTGCCTCCATTTCTATTCATCCCTCGAAAATCACCCCAAGTTCATAAAACCGTTGGTCTACGGTGCTCATCCAGCGTCGCCCAGCAACCACATCCCTCTCCGCAACGCGTCCAACCGCTGCAGCTTCAACGCTCAGCGCTTCTTTAAAAGCGCTCGAGATTGCTGATGGGCTGTTAAACTTTTATGCCATTTTGCCAATTTTCGCAAATTCGCTACAATGAATTTACGAATTGAGCAGGTGACTCCTGCAAACTCGAGTAAATTTGCCGCTTGTAAAGTGGATGGATGGAGTGGTTGCGTCGTTAGTACGGCGGAGACCGTTGCCACTACCTCTCCAACTGTGTTTCTATCGAGCGAATTTCCCCATGGCGAAAAGGAACCGCGGCGGCGGGTGAGCCATGCGTCCCTCCCAGTTGTGTTCCCTGTTCGTTTAGGATTCAAAAGCGAAGGATTGCGTGATCGAAGGAGTGAAAACTCCTCAGAAGAGTCAGTTCTCTTTCACTCCCTCAAATCCTCGGAGCTCTCTCGCCCTTCCGCAAAATCCCGATCCCACCTTCAAGCTTTTATTGAACTCATTCCAACATTTTAGGGAGAGGTTCGCAAAAAATCAGTTTTTAGCCAAGTTCTCACGGTTACAAGAGCCAGCCATTAAGTTTTGGCAATTTTGGAGGCTACTGCTTCTAACTGGAGGAAGAGAGGAAACGCCTTGGGTGTAAATTGAAGGTTTAAGTGGAGAGGCGTCGTGAGTGAGGCAATTCTTAATTAACTGCTCCTGCTCCATTGTTTTCCCTTTGGGAAACCGGTTTTCGTACTCTGGATCTTGGATCCACAACTGCGGATTTTGGCAGAGGGGCTTCATTTTTTGGCAAGTTCAGTGCGGGCTCTGTGCGTAAAGTGAGTCAATTAAGGAAAGAATTGAAGGCGTCCCAATTTCGACACAAGTGACTATGGGGACCACTCAAGGCCACTCGTGGCCTCCAGTCCTCTGGATCGCAGCCCTTGGACTCGTCGTGACCTGCCAGTTCCTGCCCCAGGCGTCAGCTTCCCCCTCGGCTGTAGACTTGGATGAGTTCCGCCGGCTGAATTTGGACTTGACTGAGGTAATTACCCGCAGGATTAATTTATTTAGCACTTCCCAACCAACTCCCACACGAAACGGTCCCGTTCATGGTGGCTCCTGAAAGTGGGCACTCTGCAGGAGAGGCATGGCAATGGCCCATCTCGTGATGACATAAATTTTGAAATTGTTCCCTGAAATGATGCTTCTAATGAGCCTCCGCTTCCTAAATGTGTCAAGAAGCGTTTACGTCGTCAGGGAAAAAAGAGGCGGAGCACGCACATACCCCACACGTTCCGCTTCACGGTGAGAATTAAAAGTGTTTGAGCCATTGCCGCCGCCGCGGCGGGGATGATTCACGGCGACGAGTATTGTTTTAGAAGCTACCCCATAAACTTCAATCGCTTTTGGTAATGGATCTCATTTGGATCCTCAATTGTTTATGACCACCAAGTGGACATGGATAATCAGACTCCCCACAGTGTTCCGAAGCCGCAAAAAGATGATGCGACCAATCCGGATGATTTTGGACGCTTGGGCATGCCGGCTGCTCCACCGTGGCGTGCCGGAAGGGTCATGTCAAACTGGAACCATTTTGTCATCAGCCCCCAGGCGATTGCGGTCGGGATTCATCAATCTGTGTAGGCACTTAGGTTTCATTCACAGGGTGGAAAGGGGACTTACGAAATCAGCGCAGGGATCCAACACGGTGCTAAACGGTGCCGCCGTTTACTAACAACCCTTGAAAACCTGGGTGGAAATGTCGATATTTCCAAAGTTCCGGCGAACGTTTGAGGGATTTTGTGAGAATTGAAAACAATGAAAGTACCAATGAGATTTGAGTGCCCCCTCCCCCTTCCAGTACTTCCAGTAAATCCAGTCTTGATTTCCAGAATTACTTTTATTAATTTTCTAAAAGTCACGTCATGGCATTTCATTTCCTTAATCTTCCTTCTTCCCCTTTCCCTTCTCCGTTTTGAATTGAAATCCCATTGTCTTCTTCTCCCTTTCCACTTGGGAAGGAGGCGGATTTAGGAACTGGAACCAAAGTTCCTTTTCATTTTCATTGAAGAATGAAGACCCTCCGTACAATTGTTGTCCTCAGGATCAGTTTCAAGGAGCAAGTAACGATGATTCATTCGGGGGAGTAGGGAAATGAAAATAGAAAAAAACTGTTGAAAGATTCTTTTCAGCAGGAGACAAGACAAGAAGCTTGATTTAAGACCTCTTCACACCTTTTCTAAACAAAAACATGCAGGGAAGGAGGAGATTGAGTGGATTCTTTCGGTTCCAGGTGATCCAAGTTTCAAAATCTCAAAAACTTTCATTCCGGTTGAAAATTTTGAAGAAAAGAGACAAAATTTATTTGAAAACTCAGTTTAGTTTGCTTGAAAACTCCATTTCACAAGTTGTGCATAAAATTCTATTTGAATTCATGGGATTGGTTAATTTCTGGATAAATTTCAAGTTTCCTTGCGTGTTTACCCTTTCGTTTTCCCGTGGTTGTTGGACGTTGGGAAAATGCGGATAATGCAATAATGACAGGTTTGGACCAATTTCCCCTTCTTTGTTTCCCCATCTCTCCAACCCCCTCCCCATCCCCTATGTCCATGCATTTGATACTTACAACAATCGTTTTGTCAACAAATGACAACAATCGTAATTATTCCCCAATTGTTGTCAATTCTGGTGGTCTCCGCGTCCTTTTTTTGGGTTTGTGGGGACAAATCCACCGATTCCCAAGTTTTACTCCAGGAATTGCTCCAATTGTTTTTGTCCTCCAAGTTTCACGGTGTGAAATTCTAAGAATCTTCCATGGTTCCCATTCTTGGCTTCGTTTTTTTGGATCCAAATTACATACGTGGAGGATGAGCCCTTTTTGCGTCATTTTCATAGTGCACGCACCCGAAATTCACGGTCCTCCCCACAATATGTATTTTCATAAACAAAATTGAATTTCTAATCTTCCGACCACCGGAAGTGTGAGGGACGTCCCAAAAATTATGAAAATGACACCCAAACTAATTATTTAGCTCCTAAAATTGCTTGCACTCTGCACTTCCACAATTTCAGTATCCAATTCTGTATTTGTAACTAAAAAAAAGTTTCATTTCCTTTTCGGCCTGTTGACTTCAAAGTTTACGTCAGGCAGAGGCGTCGTTTTTTTATGAAATGGTCCAAGAATCAGTGGAGCGGAGAAAGTGCCGGGGCTAACGCCCTTGAACTTATGTAACTCCCAACAAAGTCATGTCACTGCCGCCAGTGGTACTTGACTTGCTTTCCAGAATTCATTCAATGAGCAAAAATGTTGTTGTAAATGCTCCAATTCCCCCATGGGGAGGGTGAATGAGGGGGGGGATGGAAAGTTCAATTCAGAAGTTAAATTGGTAAATGGGTCTCATCAGACCGAGTCCATTTTGAATGTGACTCTCTCGACCAGTCCGACCCATCCACCAAACTTCAAAACTTCCATGACTCAGGATCCATTGTGGTCCTTGGGCCCAAGACGTAAATTCAGAAGCTTCACAATGTACCATGGAGCTTCTCTTTTGTTTTATCTCCTAAATGGGCACTAAATGTCAGTAAGCATTCCAAACAGAACCAACTTCGTTGGAAGATTTGTTTATGGCAAGTCGTGATAACGGGAAGATCGTGGGACTCTGTTAATTGTCAGCAAAACCCTAACTCAACGCATCGGGTTGATGGTTACAAAGGGATCCAGGGTTGTTATTTTTAGCGCTAACAACTATTTCAGAGCGCTATTTACCAATTTTAGCAAAAATTGGTGCTAAAAACGCTAGATGCTAAAAATTAAAGCACCCCGAAAAGTACACACTAAATTTGAATTTCGGTATTGTTTCCGCCATTTTTGTCGGAAAATTGGTCATTTTTAGCATTTTGTCGCAATTTTAGCAAAAATGTCAATTTCAAACTTAGCATTTTTAGCAGCATCGCGTTTTTAGCACCACTGATTTTTAGCACACAACCCTGAAGGGATCCAATTAAAGGAACAAACAAAAGAATTGATACCGAAAACACTGAAACAACGAGAAAAGGACAATAAACTGCAATTTTTTGCACAATTTTTTGGCAACATTGAGCTTAATTCTGAGTGGTGTTGAAATGCGTCAACTTCCTAGGGTCCTCCTGGTCCAAAATGCTCTTGTTACCTTCCAGTGCCCTTCGTATCACTTTTCCTAGTGCATAAATAATGCGAGGGCCGCTTGACTTTTTGAATTAAGGGCCAAGAATGATATTATGAAAGGAGCATTAAAAACCAAGAAGGGTGGTTCGGCATTAATTGAAAGGACGCAGGGATCCATGATCCATTTGAAATAAAACATGAACCGGTCCATTATGACCGTTCTCGTCAGAGTCGGGTTGAAAGGCTTCACTAACATTTCTTTCCGCTCCCGTAATCATATTGAGATCATAAATCTAGTGAAGTTGTTTATGAAAAAGTGGAAGATGATCATCATCATCTATAAACTCATCTCGAATCTTCGAATCTTGGGTTGATCTGGGGAACCTGGTTGGCTGTTGGCTCCATCGTCCCCTGACGCTGGCCATGGCATCGCACAGGGACAAAAACCCGAAATTCGGTTAAGATGAAGGGCAACTTTATAAATAACCTCCGTCAACCCACTTTTTTGTCTCCGTCGTTCCCTCCAACCTTCTTTGCGTCCACTGGAAAAGTTGCCAATTCTTGGATTTAAATTTCACGTAATTTTGGATTCAGGTGAAAATTCCACTGGTTTGAAGGCTGAGTATGCAGATTTCCGGAAGTTGAGGTCATGGACTGACTTCCGTGAGTTTCATCATTTCCTCCTCCAGTGTCATGTCATTCGCATCCATTTTTTGTTTGGGTTCTTGAATTCCTTGAAAAGAGGCCGAGCAGATGTAACTTTGCAGCGAGATGGGATGATGGGATGAGGTCTAACAATAGCTGCGGGACCTTAAAAAATTCACTTTAAAAAAGTGCATCATTTAGTAGCGTATCAACTTTGGAGTAGAAAGGGAAATTATCCTTTTACCGGTTCCCATTCCTTCATTAACAAACTCCGGGATCCTCTTACCCGGATTCTTTTATCTCCCTCTGTTTTTTGCGACCTTTGCCACTGCCTTTGTCCCTCCATGCATATAAAGGGAAGCGTCCTAAATGTCCCAATCAAAAGCTTTCAAGGGATCCTCATCCTGAAAGTAACAACGGGGCACCTTTTACTTCCCGTGTCTCGCAAGCTCAAAATAGAATCCGGGATGACAGGCCCGGTGAGAGAGGTTCGCAGAATCACAAAGTATGATGGACGCATAGTGAAACAATTTTCATTTCGGATTTGTTGGCAAACTTAACCCACCGCCTTCCTATGACTTTTGGCTTTGGCATACATTTCCCGGAGCGTTCGGAACGGTTCGGGTGTGGCCCAACACGCCTTTCTTACAAGGCTGGTGGTGGTGCACCGTTCATTACACAACGACGAGACGACGAGACGAGTTATCGATCCAAGTCTTTTACTTTCTCCGCAGTTCTTCCTTGGATGTACTTTCCCCATACACACATTCTTGGTGAACCCAATTCATGAAACTCATGGAGTGAGCTCTAGCCCGAGTACCAGAGCAAAGATGTAGTCGCCGGCTCCTGTGTTTTCTGGACCTTGCCTATGTCTTCCAGACCCCGCCACAACCTGTCAATTGAATCAAGATCTGCCAAGATTTATCCTCTCCCTCATCATTCTTGTCTTGTCTTGTCCAGGGTCCTGTCCAGCAGTTCCTTGGGTTATGGTCCATGGTCTCCGCTCATCTCATGTCACTTTACCCATCAACTCAACTCCTCTTTTTTCAATTAAGTTTTATCATTTTTAGCTAAATTGGCCCAACTGGGTACCTCTGATGGTCATTTCCATTGAATCGTTGCGTCTGCTTGCTCAGTCGTTCATGGAAGACTGGAAACTTGGGAAGCGTCAATGCACTCGAGTGAGCAGGGCAGGCAGGGCATGGGCCGTTGAGCCGGAGCCATCAAGCAGCAGCAGCGTCGTGTTTTCCCTTTGTCTGTGCCCTGTGCGGATGTGTCACTTTTTTGTAATAACAATGAAATGACTTGGAACCCAACAATGCTTGCCCATTTCCCTCCCAGTTTTATCGGAGAACAATTGAATGAGCATTTCATGTTCAGTCGAGGCACTTTTATTAGGAGGGCAATAGAGGAAGAATGACATCTGAGTACACAACAATACCCACTGCTCCTGGAGTCTATTGATCCGTTGACTTTCCCCGGGTGACATGCAGATGTGGTCTCTGTGTGTCCCGGGGGTGATGACGTCCCTGAGTCATCTTTGTAACCTGAGACGACTGACGGGAGAGGGGGGGGGGCTAAAATGCTGGCAGCATCGTGCCACTTTCCATTAAAACTATAAAGTTTACCAGCGATTATTGGATTTTAAATAATGGGATTAGGTTTACGAGCCTCAACCCTCACAAAACGTGTCCACAATTTAACAATTTCCGGGATTGCATGATGCATTTGAGATAGGATCACTTCCCCCCCCCCTTCTGGGTAGTTCACCTGGGTGGGAGGGTCGTAAAACCCCCCTTCGTAAATGCACCTGAAATTATCCTCAATTAAATCCAACTGGATGAATTAAGTGTGAAATGCTGGGATGTGCTGGCAAGAAATGCTGGCAGCATTTCTTGGAATTACCCAGGAGGCAGAAATCCACGGTGGTGGTATTGGTTTTAGCAGGAGAGGGACGCATGTTGTTGGTTTTCTGTCCAAACAGCAGTCTCATCCTACTTTGGGACCTGCAAAAAACAACAATGGGAATTCCCATTGTTCTCGTTGGGTTTTAAGGGAAAAGCAGGACGCTCCAGGACGCTTGGGGAAATGAGGGGCCTGGATCCATCCATCGTGAGAATTATTGATGGGACGACATGGATCTTTCCTTCTCTTCAAACAAAACGATCCGAGAAAATAAAAAAAATGGTCACCAGTACTTGTAATTTCCGGGTGTTTTTTGTCCCTTCCCTTATCCGGGAAATCTATTCGTTCCGTTGTGGTTTTTGGAAGTCCTCGGGACTTGAAGTGGAGTTGACAGGGACAAAACCCTTTTTCCTCCCTCCGTCCCTCCGTCCCTCGGTCCGAAATCGGTTTTTGGGAAAAACAGGGGGAAATGCTTTTAACACGGGAAGTGGTTGGGGATAAAATATTAAAAAGGAGACGAAATGGACACGAGAGAGCAGGAGATTGATGGTTGAGAGAATTAAATTATGCAAGAAGGTCATAAAAATTGAAAAATTTCAATTCATAATTTGCAGAGGGGAGGAAGAGGGATTGGGTCCATTAGCCCATTGAAACAACGAAATTTCG